>JAMYCR010000197.1:0-42385 GCA_028830335.1 Eucera pruinosa
CGTATATCCGCGAGCATACCATGTCACGAATAGAAGAGAGAGAAAGAGCAAAACGCGGGACACACGGCATCCTCGCTCCCACGGACCGGTGCGTAACTGGTTGTTGATTAAGTTTGAATGACTGATGCCGCAAAAACACATTAAAACTTGAATGAGTACAGATGAAAATTTAGTCGCTAGGAATCAAGAGACCGCAGAGGCAAATGGCCTGGCAGCCGCACATACGCGCGGACCAAAACCGCTCTCTTACCCCTCTTCTTCTATGGATCGGACGCGTCGCTCTTTCTCTCTTCCTCTCTCGGGCGCGCTAGATCATCCGACCCGTTTCGGGACCGCCGAAAATATAACAACACGAAAATACTCCGCGATTGCTATATCCGCTGCCCCGAGACACTCGCCCTCGGTTGACCACTGTGTAACGGAAACAACTTGCACCGATGATTTTCAAACGCTCACTCCTCGATCTACTCCACGATCCATTGCTTCGCAGTGGCCTCGTTTTTTGGTTTTCCGCTGAAAAATGTGTTCGCGAAAGTGCGACACTTTTTGCGACCAACTTTCTCGATTAAGGCGGACACTTTAGGGTTGAAGGTTTGCAAAACGGTTTTTCGTTGGGTAGGGAATTTGACTCGGAAAGGCACCGAATTAATTTAAGCATTTTGTATTTTGTTTTATAAATACAATAATAAAAACGCAAATTAAGAAAAAGATAGTTAATTGCCACGTTTTTCTTTAATACTTCGTATTAGGTCAAACGAATAAATAAATATTTGAACAAATATACTTACGTTCGAGTTATTAATTTTGCAAGTAATAGAAACATAGCTAATTGCTAAGTTTCGTTTCAATACTTCGCATTAGATCGAACCGATGATCATTCCTGTACTATTTTTTTTTTTTTACCTCTATTCCATCGATTTTAGCCAGCAGACATTTGCTGTCCACTCTCAGGTTCAATGTTTCAAATCGACAAGTTGCGGCTGACTTATACGAACCATTCGACAGAATAAATCAAAGGCCTGCCTTTTAAACTACGACAAAATTTAAAGCGCGACTATCTTTCAAGCTGCTCCACCTACCATAAGTTTCTCTGGAACACCGTCAGGTAGATCTAACATCTCGGCAATTATTCACCGTTCCCCTATGAAAACCTTCGCTCGGTATTTCTAATTGGAGAAATTCACGTCAAACCTATCTCGCGTCCCTCATCCGAGACATTCTGTCTTCCAGTAACTAAGAGAGAAGAAATACCAAATAGGGCAGAAACTGCAACGAATTCTCCCCCTTCGGATCGCAAAGGGAGACGAGGAATCGAATGCTTCCAGCGATCCATCTCGCTCGTCCTCGAGGCTCTTTCGATTGTCATAAAACAATTGCCAGAAAGATTATCGCGAGCATCGTAAATACTTCAAGATCGATCGGAAATCGCAAATCCAGTTTAAGCGATCGATCGAGGATGGAATGGGAATGGGCATCCATCAACGTGTGTGCAATAGTAAAAGAGGGAGAGGTGGAGAGATGGGTTCGCAAGTGGAGCACAGAAAAGGCATTCCGGTGGCCGGGAGCGGGATGATCGTTTCCGTAATAAAAATCGTCAACCAGATCGTAGCTCACGCACCGATGCCAGAGAGCTCTGCACCACTCCACGTCGACCAATCAGCTCCTCCCGTTGCATCGTTTAATGTATTCAAATGTAAGCGGTAGCAGTGTTTATGTCTTGACATTGCAAATTGTGCCGGCTAGGCCATAACTTATAGTAATTGCTGCGCGCCGGAGTAATTATTTATACACGTGATATAGCGTATAGATGCTCCGCTCTCTATCTCTCTCTCTCTCTCTCTCTCACTTTCCCCGTGTGCCTTTGTCTGCCTTTTTGGAGATAGGTTATTTCAGAGCTGACGGGGTATCTGTATCTCGGTGGCTGTGTAATTGTGAAGCGTGAATATCGAGAAGGAACCCCGATATTAATCTCGTGCGCCGACGAATCGGCGACTTCGATGCCTCGCGCCACAGACAAGACGCAATCCGCGACGCGCAAGGAAAAATCTCGCCCGCCGCGTACCGTCTGCTCCGTGTCGTACTTATTCTACTTCGACGTTTAAATATTGGAACTCAGAGCGTAGCTAGAGTAGATGTACCGATTAATGCCGCTTTAAGCTTCGCGAGAGATCTTTATTTAACTATTTTGGAAATTATTTAACCTAAAATAGTTCCAGTTTAGAGCATAACATTGTTATATAACGTCTCTTTCATTTATGATACATTACTTTATGTGTTGAATATAATGAATTAATTACTAATCGATTGAAAATGTCTAACAAAATTCAATATCCCTATTAATGTCATTTGAAAAGATGTAATTTAAATAGAAACAATTTTTATATGTATTAATAATTCATTTTGTGTAACAGATATAAGATATATAGTAAACGTGTCGCATTTACTGAATCATGACAAGTTCCATACTTTATAATTGTATTGATCACGTTTTAATGTTCAACAACAAATTTATCCCCTACTATTTCGTTTTAAATATTAAGTGTAAACAAATATACAATGTCTATGTGTTGTCACGTAAACAGAAATACAAATTTAGTATAAAAATTTGTATATTTACGATTCTTCGTACATTACTTTGCTATTAAATGAAACAATTAAAGTGTCGGTTGTAGGGACACTGATAGTAATTGAGACATCTATTCTTGACTGCTGATTTTTTACTTAAATACATAAACCCTTTGTGCGCTATGATCGCATGTATGCGACCAATTTTAAGTATGACACGTAGATTCACAGATTTTCACAGATTCGAGTTTTTCAACGCAATAAATAATTAGTGTGAAATGTTCAGGAAGTATGAATTTAGAAGCATCGTAGTGACTAATGTAGATCACAATATTCATATTAAATATGATGTATCCGCGTGATCCGTGAAAATAAATCTAGGAACGCACCAATCCCTTAAAATTACTCAGAGCTCAAAGGGTTAACACTGGAATTACCAAGATAGTCATAACGACTGGTCAGTAATTTACCATAAAAATTATATAAACTTGCAGCGTTGCAGTTTTAAGAACGTTTCGTGATCTTTTCAATCAAATATGAATAAAGATTTATTCCAGTTGCATCGTATATTTTATTCAATCGTCTGTCATTTTTATTTCTTCGGTACAAGTAAATATATTTTAGTCGTTGGTTGTTCTAATTTTAATGAAGAATTTGCGAATGCAAAATGGCGTACAGCGCATATAATGAATAAGAATATATTAAAATATGCAAACTAAGGCATTCCATGCAGTATTTAATTGCTGCAATTGTTATTAATCTCTATTTTGATCTCGTTCCTTTAATTACGATTGTAAAAATATCAATTTGTATAAAAGTCTGCGGTCTAGTCGTAACCTATAAATTACTTAAAAATATATTAAATGTGCAGAATAAGGCATTCGTTACAATATTTAAAATGCCCAATTAATCTCCACTTTGGTCTCACTTAATTTACTTGAGATTGTAAAAATATAAATTTGTATAAAAAACCGCAGACTGGTCGTAACGTATAAATTGTCAATAAATATATTAACTACGCAAAGTAAGACCATCGTTGCAGTATTTATAGGGTGAAATTAATCTCTATTTCGGCTTCATTCCCTTAATTACGCATAACGCATAAAAATCCAAAGACTATTATTGAACAAATTAAAATAATTTCCGCTAGTTTCTACTAGTACATCAATTTCTTAAAAGTGTCTTCAAGATATCTTACTAAATATCTAATAAATTTTCACACAACGGACAATTTTCAAAGTATCAATTGTTTAAGAATTTTTCACGCAGTAGGCTACCAACCTTTTAAGCATTTTAAAAAGAAATAACATAATAATTTCTTCAGCATTTTTCTAAGAACATCTAGCTAAATCTTTGAGAGTTTTTCACAAAATAGCATACCAAGATCTTAAGGACTTTTTAAAGAATAGCACACTAATCTCTTTAACATTTTTCTAAGAAAATCTCTGCAAATTTTTAATAGCTTTTCACAAAACAGCCTACCAAGATCTAAAGAATTTTTCACAAAGTAGACTATCACTTTTTTAAGTATTTTTCAAAGAATAGGGTACTAATCCCTTTAACATTTTTCTAAGAAAATCTTTGCAAATTTTTAAGAGCGTTTCACAATATAGCCTACCAAGATCTAAAGAAATTTTCACAAAGTAGACTATCAATTTTTTAAGTATTTTTCAAAGAATAGGGTACTAATCTCTTTAACATTTTTCTAAGAAAATCTTTGCAAATTTTAAGAGCTTTTCATAAAATAGCCTACCAAGATCTAAAGAATCTTTCACAAAATAGGCTGCCAAACTTTGAAACATTTTTCAGAAGACAGCACGTCAATTTCGTAAAAATCTTCGCCAAGCATTTTCAACCCTTTCGCTTCGAATGCTACCGTGGTGCCATCTCGTTCCGCGTTAGAGAACTTTTATCCGTAAAAAAAATTGCTGCGATTTTTTCGAAAATACCTCCTATCTATTTGCACACCATCGGAGCCAGCTAATCGATATTCCTCGGAGAAATTCCAACCGACTAAAGTTACAAAGTGCACGGAATACGTGATGTTTCACCCACACGCGTACCCGATGGGTTTAGAGAAAATTACGGTGGCCCCTTTTTCAGTGCCATAAATCAAGATGGAAATTAAGAATTTCAGCGACCAGAAGAAGCGAAGACGAGTTGGTGGAGCAAACGCTAAGGGCATTCAACAAATTTCACGGTGTCTGTCGATAAATCAGTTTAAGCATTCAGTCGATGAGAAAGGGGGTGGTTTTGCGGTGTAACAGGTGGTTGAAATTCTCATTCGCCGCGCCTTTTTACTCCTTTATCGGCAAAAAAGGAAAGAATAAGTTCCAGTTTATGAATCGGAGCGCGTTTAACGCTTCTTAAAAGGATAAAGCGGCCCCGACGGCTTTTTCAACAAGGGAAATTGCTCAGCCTTTTACGAGACTGCGGGACATATCGATAGAAACTCCGACAATTTTTCTCCTTTTCCATCAGTAATAAAATTTATACACCGCACCGGCATTTCTTTTCCTTACGCCGATTTCTCTCCACCAGGAAATTAGGATGTATCGTTACGTCGGAAGAATTATTTAAGTTCTTTCATACGAAATGGCGGTGATCACATGTTGGCTACTTCAGTTTTGTTCTTATGAATTAGAAGTATTGGTTGCTATGTATCGTAGAATATTAATTTGTAACATATAATTTGGCGTTTTACATAAATGCACGTTGCGGTTTACTAAATAAGTCAGGTCTAAATTATTTAAATTTATTTTGAAGCGGAGAATGCAAAGTCTAATCGAATTCGAGGGATTTTGTTGTAGGAGTTTAAATTATAATATGAAGCAGACCAATTAAAATTATTAATGGAACATTTGGAATATTTATAGTTAATAAGTAGACAACAAGATTTTGGATTAAAACATCCTGAACTGGAGAAGCAAACCTTCAAAACTAAACACGTTATTTGTCGAAATAAGCCATAATAATGACTTATATATACACCAATTTTGCAAAATATTCCAGAAAACATAGTAGTCCGATGCATTAATTTTAATTTTGTTAATAATTGTATCATTATATCATACTGATATTATATTATATCATATATATACTCTATAATTATATCAAGGGGAATACTCGTTAATTGTAAATAGAAATAAAATAAAAGAAAATCACGAAAAATTCACAAAATTTTATTTCGACACATGAACGTTATCACAAAAACTGGCAATAATTAATTATTCGTAACCTAACAGACTGCGGATTTTGATGCATTTACGGTGAATCCAAATAATGTATGTTTAAAAAAATATCCAAAGCACTTTGCTTCGAAATTACGTACTGTAATATGTAGAGAACGAAACAAATTTCTATTCCGGGTCCTATTTTAGATTCCCTGCTTATATTTGTAAAAATATATAAATTTGCACACGAATATCCGCAATCTGATAAATATTCTGCGGATTTTTATGCATTTATGAAAAATTGGGCTGAGCAAAATAGTGCGGAATGCATGTAACACGAGATATCGAAAGAAAACTAGACGTTGAAATATTCAAAGATTGTAATAAATCTCCATCGAAGTACCCATGTTTGAATTATGTTTAGGAAAATATGAATTTGCATAAAAATTCGCAGCCTACTGATAAAACATCACTCATTCATCAAATTCTTACATTAGATGAGAAAAATTAAATATGATCGACGACGATTATTTACAACGTTATTCACAGTAAGAGCTTATTGTACAATGGTGTGTTAAAGCTTAGAAGTCTTCGTATGCGAGGATACAGAGTTTTCGCCTTCTATTCTCCGGTTTGTCCGCTTTATACCTAATTCGTATCTCCAGTGTTCCTTTCTTAAATACTATTTTAAATTACTACAATTACTTACGAAAGACGTACACCGTTCAACACGATAATAAATATATCAATCGCGATCCTTATCACTGTAATCGTAACACATGCATCATACTCAAACCTAATTACAATCGTTGCTTAAAAAGATCATCAACGACGTTCTAAGGCACAATTCAGAATCTTCGCTTCTTAAAACTTTACGATACTTATTTGTACTAGGTAATTTTAATTCATTTTCAACGCACCCTCCTCGATTTGAGACAAAAGAAAAGAGGGAAGAAATGTTTCAGTTTTTTTTTTCAAGTCTAATGAGTGGACTGCGAATTTTTATGCAAATATATATTTTTATAAAGTAGATAAAATTGAAAAAATGAGATTTAAATGGTGGCTTGTTCCACCCTTTAAATATTATAATTTCTATTGAACTTTGAATATTTTGTACAATTCTTTGTGCATTTAAATATTCCATAAATACATAAAAATCCGCAGTCTAGTGAGTTTAGTATGTACTTTAACCCTGCAACAGTCTTCACGGTTTTATTCAACCTAATCGTATCCTGTTTTCTTTAGAAATGTTTTATACTAAGCGTACCAACGAATAATCCACTTCTTCGGTCAAATTCAGCATTTATTTTCAACAAAATAAAATATCTATTCTGTCTCAAAAATGTCTTGTTTATTCGATAAAACAAATTCATTAATCTATTTTTATATCTGGATGGTGTATTTTTTTAAACTATACTTATTAAAAGAAATGGTGGACTACCTATTGATACACCTAATAATTTAAAAGAAGAAGAAACTTCAACCAATATTAATCACAACACCACCTTCGCGTTCTTACCAAAGCTAAGAAATGCTTTACAAAATAAAAGTTTGCGTTTGAATCGAAAGTGATCCAAGAAAAGGATTCAATGATCGTTGTCAGAGGGTCAAAAATATTCGTCTCGATGGAATTGAATCACCAAGGTCTCCACATATCGCCATTGGCGCCAGAAGGCCCGGCTACGGCAGCAAATTTGATAGGATTAGGATTAGAATTTCTATTAGAGCAAGTTGCCCTGCCCGACAAATCCTCCACGGGAAGCGGCTGATCTTCCCCGGATTTTAGTGTCCCGTTAGAAGAATTCATGGTGGAGCTGATAGTTTCTTGGTGGTACCTGGGTCTCTTATCAGAGATTACTAGCAGCCCATCCGAATGGTGCCTCTTCATTGCCTCTTTCCTCGACGTTAAAGGACTGCCACGATTGTACGTCTTATCGGTGATCACCGAAAGCGGTTGCCTTAAATTATGCACCGCCACACCGTTGTTCGACGATTCGGACGAATCAGGAATCTCTTTCCTAGCCGTATAACCGGAATCCATTGACTTCGGCTCTATGAAAACTGGCACCGGTGACTTTCTATCGCTACTCGAACTAATCTGAGGCTTTTGGGTCTCCGGAGACGAGGTGAAACTCTTGGATGAAGCCGGACTCTGGTCAGGCACTTTGAATGGACGTTGCTGATGATTAGGCGAGTGAGCTTGAGGATACTGCTGCTCCGACTGCTGACTTTCTTCCCCGCAACTAGACGTGGTGGACGTCGATGGACTCAACAGAGGACTTTGAGGCCTGTGCACAGAGGTGAAAGCCGACGATTGGCCGATTTTAGAGGTAGATTCCGGGGCCGGTGGAAAGAACGGAAAGTTCGCGGAGATGGCCGCTGATTGCGGGACTAGGAGAGCTAGCTCTCCCGTGGGAAGTCTGCTAGGTATCAACTGAACGCCGTTTGGTATCTGTATCCTGGCACTTGCATTATTATTCTCGTCGCCATTCTGGAAATCGCTTTGGAAACCGACCTTCACCTCCGGGTAGAGGCGTTCTGGCATGTAGGGCACGTAGTGGCTGTAGAACGGCGCCATTTGCTGGAGATTGCTAACGCAATTGTTCAAATGTGATACCAGTCGTTGCTTCACAACAGGGTCGACGTTCTCGAGGTGGCTGACGTACCGCGATACTTCGGTAGCACATTCAGAAAATCCGGTACGGAATTTCGTTAGCACCGCCGGATCGGTAGCGACCGCCGTGCTCAATTGCTGACGCTGTACCGCCTGTAAATGCTTCACCGTCATCTCGAGTATATCGGCCTTCTCGAGCTTCGAATGCCTCGTTGGCTGTAACAGAAAATAAAAAAATACCCATTGATAATTTGTTTCTTGGAACGACAAATATATTTTCTCTCGATCGATTGCAATTTTTTGTTGCAACACAAATAATCTTCGGAAAGTTTTTTCGTATTGTACGATACTAGGGTAAAAAAACGACACTAGGACGCGGTCGGTATTGTAGAGAGTGGAATTATTCGGGAAGTGAAGCTCAGTCGAAATGGGGAATACTCTGTCTTATCGACGGATAGTAACGACGAGGAATGAAATCTGTGGATGAAAAGATGGATTTCTACTTGTTCGAAGGATAGTTATCAAGGTTTCTACTTGGGGGTGCATATTGAGTTCGAATTGAAATTGTAATTTTTTTGCACTTTGGGCATAGTCCAATTTTGCATTGCAGTCTTAAATAACTCACTATTTATCGATTTAATACAAGAAGTGATTTATATAAACTATATCGTTTTCGATGGAGCTCGATAAATGGATACACTTCGACTTGTTTATGCCTTAGATTTTCTAAGACACCAAGGAGTTCCTTTTTGTCAAGACGCACTATTTTAAGTAGCAGTTCTTAATGATTCACTTTGTATAATTCAAAGTACAAAAAGAAACATTTAAATCTTGCCGCGAAGCTTCCTTAATTCCAAGTGGATCACATTTTTCGTACAATCACTTCACACACACAATGGTTTTGCGAAAATAAGATTTGAAACTTTACGTACTTCGGGCAATATTACACATATAACAAAGAAAACCATAGGAGGTTAGCTAACACCTTCGTAAATTAAACAAACGCTACAGCAAATATTCAATTGAAATCAAAATAACACAATTTCCCTTGGACAAAATTAGAAGATACTATATCTTTGGTAATTAAAAAAACTATATATAAATAATTAAAAGTATCACTTTTCCCGTATTGTTAATAATCAGTAGACCCCGCTTTATTTGCTACTTCAAACGTTCGATTTCATAGACTGCTGTACAATTTCTTTATACAAGTTTTATTGGTGCAAATCTGACCGGGTACACAATTTATGTTTCCTATAAATGAGTGATTTATCTTATAATTAGTCAATGATATTATGCACATCTAAACGCATCGGAGGAGATTTATCACACTGCTGCTGATATTCTCTCGATACAATTTGTATCTCGTGGGGGTACATAGGTGAAGATACCGATCATTCAAGAAACCTGTGACGGGGCTCGGTAACGCCCACATAATTGGCTCTCTACGACCTGTTACCTTAATAACAGACTACCAGAGCTTCGGTAGCTAGTGCAGGGCAATTTTACCCTGTTAGCCCTGCGGCCACGCATGTCGTTGCATTCTAGGGCACTCTTTTTATCGTTCGCCCATCTGCGCTGCACTTATCGGAGCTGTATGTAAATTGTTTTCTAAACGGCAGAAAAGCACCGCTTACACGGAAGCGAAATTCACATAAATTGGAGCGCGCGTCTCGTGTGTAGGTTGAACCGCAGAATGACAGGCGAGAGACAAGAAAGCGTTTCTCGAAGAGGAAAAACTGTTGCAGAAAAAAAATGGTGAATCTCGTCCGTGGGAACCCGTTAGAAGAAACGGAGCTGAAAGCTTTTTTCCCCGATGCTACACGCCACAAGAAGGCCAGCCCTTTCAATATTTCCTCCCACTAGCCTTTTAGGGATCGATCGTTCAATACCGTTGCAGTTCTACAACTCGAAAATCCTATTGTGCGCTTTCCACGCCACTGTTATGGTCCCAGGATCAGCCGAGTGCTCGCATTTTTATGGTAAACTAGCGGTCACCTTTAAAATAGGCGTGGGAGTCGAAGAAGAGATCGCTTACACAGCCCATTGAAGCTCTTCCCTAACCCCCATTCTATTTTCAACGAGCTCAAATCCGATGGGAACAAGTTCACAAACAACATGGCTAGAATTGTTATAGTAAACAACGAATCGAATATTGATCGTCATCTATGTTTGCGAGGAGAGATTGAAAGATGATTTGGAGAATGACAAGGATCAAATTTGAGAGATTTTGGGCAAAACGAAGACGAAGCTTGATTGTTTTTATGGATTTGACTAATTTAGAAGAGTTGGTTGATCAAGAGCTAAATATCAAATACACATAATTGGATTGTGAATTTATGTGCACTTATGGGGAATTTAAATATGTAAAAGTATGTATATCTATATGAATTGAAATTAGTTGAATAGCCACGATTATAAAATCCGATTTAGTTCCCGTGCGAAGGTTACATTTATTCAATTCATTGTTGCAGAAGAAAAGGTGTTGCAAATAAAAATTAGAAGTCCACGCGGCGTACGAACACTTGCCTCGCTCAATATAGTTAAAATTGTAGCTGTCAGATGAAATCATATGATGGAGATTGTTTCGGAGCTGATGGTATAAAGGTCAAGAGTCGATCTTTTGATTAAACTGATAGGAAGAGGCGAGTAGCGGATGTTGGCTAGAAGTGTTTGATCAGGCCGTCTCCTTTTTCCCTCGCCGCCTTCCTCTTGCGCGACACGATTCGTTTTTCGACCGTAGTAGAATCGAGACTAGCGGTAGCAGGAGGTGGACGGGTTTTGTTTTAGTATTTTAGATGCCTCGCCGTGGGAACGGATGGTGGAAGTCCTCTGCCAACACATAATCTCCACTAGAGACTCCACAATGGCACTTCACTACGTTCTTCAGTATGCCCAACCACTGTTCGACACATTCCTCTTAACCCCTCTTTTAACCAAAATTTAGTTATGCAAATTCCTACTTATTCAAGAGTTATTGTTAGGATTAAACGATTTTTAGGTGGCTTACGAGATTAACCCTTTAAAATATATTGTACTTTTTAATATATTTCAGTTCTAATTCTATCCGTAATTTTAATTTGTAAGGTTGAGTATTGCAATTGCAATATTTTAGTGCTTTGCATTCGTCGCACTGCTAAAGTAATAAATAGCTAACGTTATTGTGAATATTCTTCGAAAAATTCGTATGACAAGGGGTTAATAAAGCATCAACAATTTTAAATCTTAATATTGACGCATCAAAAGATTCAAAAGTTAACGCAGTTTATAGATATTGATGTGAAATATGTTGGCTTAGAATTTTTCACGAATCAATTCTTAAATCAACAAAATTCTACGTAGATTTGTACATGATTAGAATTGCAAATCATCTAACACTCTAACGCAGATCTATAACCTCAAGATTAGAACGTCTACAATTGGAAAGTTAACATTGTTTTCAGATTTTAACATTGAAGCTTCATACATTATTTCGCTACGAAATAAAATAATTAAAATGACGATTATAGGAACATTGACAGTAAGTGGGACACACATCAACCCTAAATACTTTGTGTAGCCACGGTGTAGAAATTATATTTTGAAGGAAAGTTTCTTTGCCGATCGCAAGACTTCCTGTCAGCATCCGAGGACAGAGTACTCTCTTCGCGTAACACGATCCCTCGAGATTGATTTCTCAGACAGGACTATAAGGAGAGAGGAAGGCGCTCTCACCGTTCTCTCGTCCTCGTCCAGATGACTTCCGCTACCTGCCCGCTCCAATGTCCGTCCCGTTCTCCTGCACGAAACGCCCCCCGCGTTCGTGGGAACCTCGAAATAATTATTACGAAGAAAAAAGAATCTCATCTCGGGTTGCAACCTCCCTTTGTTGACCGTATCATCTTTAAGGATCCAGAAGGACGGCGCCGATCGCCGAAAAAAGGAGCAAAAAAAGAAGGGAGATCCTCGACGCCTTTGGCTTTTAGTTGCTGCTTTAGCAGGTGTCTCGTTCCTCCTCGAACTTCGGTGTCGAATTCACCTATGGAAAATCGATTTTCGCACCGATTCGCTTCTCCCCGATTCTATCAAGATGTTTTAGTTGCGAACGATGGAAATTGTAGTCGACAAATCCGCGGAAAAATTGATTGAAAATTTAATACTAGATTTATGTTTAGTTAAAGTTTAGTTCAAGTTTATAAGTTTATAATTACTATCTCCTATGGGCATTTGTTATTTTGCCATTCCTATTTTTGTTACTTTTATGTTTACATAGTTTGTACGATTTTATTTTATATGGATATATTTTATATTTCTATGTATTATTTTTGTACAAGCGGATTAACCCGTACATATATATTATAAAGACATGAAAATCTTAGATGATATTTTGTAATAATTTATGTTGATTTTAGATTGATGCTATGACATGAATACATGAGACGGTGATTATGAAAGTGATGTAAGTGAAAACAAGAAGGAAAGAAAAAGCTTCCATATTTTTCTGATATAAACCAATGCAACATAAAATAAGTGGGAGATTCAATTTTTTTAAATTCTTGACTTACACCACTTTTGTGTTAGGTGTAACAACAAGTAATCCACTGTTTTTAAATAGGCTGATGAGTTTATTTTATCGAGAGAATAAGCTTTCTCTCGAATCGGAATTTATAGGGTGTTGCATTCGAAAAATATGGTAAATAATAGCAATTATATTTACGATCAAGTAACTATCTAATTTTATTAAAAGTAAACACTGAGTTAAATAAAAGAAGTGAAATAATAATTCTGGGCACACATATCGTAATTTATTCTGTCTTCTTCTCGATTAATTTCGAGTTTCTGTGTATGTATTATATATGTTCTTCTATTTTCAAAAAATTAAAATTGTTGCACAATGAAGTAATTCATATTTACTGCGCGAAATGTGGACTTAGGTTTGTTGTTTTCATAGTGTTTCCGTGGCTCCTGTTTCAGGCTGACTCAGCGTAACTGATTCTACTCATCTGATTACGTTCAACGTTTCGTATCTCATGAATGATCCTTCGGACTATTTTTAGACACTATACAGGGTATTCGAAAAGAGTAAAGAAAATATTGATTGCAAATTTTTGGAACTTATTAGAGTATAACGAAACCTAATGAATTTATATATGGAATGGACTTGCTTCCTGGGTTCATAAAAAATTACAAATTACGAGATGTTAGTATGCAAAATCCTACAACCTATTCTTCTTTATAAATTATATTTAAATCATTCTAAATCTAACTTAAATCATTCTAACTCTAGTTAGTAGAGTACTTATATTTAATCTATCTATTTTTCAGGAAACTTGTGAAGGCATACCATCACTGTCCATAAATCTACTATTAAATAACAAGTCGTATGCTATTTAATTCTTATACAGTACCAAGTGTAATTCGAAACCAAGACATGTTTTAAATTTGAATTTTCTAAGCAAATGCTAATTCATGCGGACCCAATTCAATGCAATAGAGTCGAAAGAAATTGATAAACAATCTTTTAAAAGGTTTAAAAAAAGTTGTCAAACACAGCAAAACTTATCGATTCCACTGATGATAATAATTTCCCCCCAAATTTAACAAAGATTTCCACTGACGTGCGAAATCTGTAATCAAAGGGTAAAATCGCAGCATCCGAAAAGCCAGCGAGAAAAAATGCCTCTTCGGGGATCGGCTGACAGGAGAGGCTGCGCATATTTTCGTGTCGTTATCTCTCGTAAACTCGTATCACGTAACCAGATAAGTCGTGCACCGGTCACGTTTTCCCTGCCACGTTTCGGGCGCCGGCGACAACGTAGATTCCACGAGCACCAGCTTGAAATCACGCGTATAGGCGCACGCTCCTATCGTTTCACTCCGAGCTTTGCTGATGCCTGTTACTCTCGTCGTCCCTCGTCAAGAGTTCTACCGGTCGTTTCACGCGATTAAGAGATTAAAACACACTTTGTCCTAGCCTAGTGTGACGTATGCAATTGGTCTGATTCTTCGCGATCGATCGTGTGAAATCACTGCTATCAGTCGGCTGATAAGTGGCGGTTCGACAGATGGACAATCGTACGGTACTCACGTCTTTTTTCATCGCCTCGAGTATCAGGCTCTTCAACTCGTCCAGACACTGATTTATCCGAGCACGCCTACGCTTCTCCATGATCGGCTTGTTGCTCTGCAATTGCGAGATTGTTTGGTTATGGAGGATGTTTGATAATCCTTGGAATTTGAGTGGCGTTCGAGTGGAATTCGTGGGATTCTTTGGGTATCATTCGTTGAAGTGAGTTTCATAAGACAAATTAACCCTTTTCAGTGGTATACATGTGGCTGAACATATACGAATGAGCTGTGATATAATAAATAATTCACGCTACTTAAGATAGCGTATATTAAGTGTACCAGTAAGTAACACACCACTTCTAAATGGGTTAATGAATCTATTTCATTTTGTATTAACAAATTACGCTTTTTAGCTTGCACGAAAAATGTCTTAAAGTATTAACAGAACAGAAACAATTATATCTGATTTTATTACAAATAAACGCTAAGTTTAACAAGAGAAACATGGATTATTAATTGGTACACCTTATAATTAGTACAAAATGTCAAAGAGATATAAATTTAGGAATATTGTTATGAATACTAAAGATGACGAAGAAATTGCGTACTACTGAAAGGGTTAATTCAAGAAGTATCGGTTTTGTCGTTGTTAGACTGCGGGTTTTTATGCAACTATGGAGAATTTAAATTTGCGTACAAATTGCTCACTTTCTAAGGCATCTTTATATTTGTATCAAAAACACTTTAATTTATACTCGTATTTGCAGCAATTAAAATTCGCCTTATTCATTCTAGTTCCCTTCTATTCATTTCTAGTTCTATGCGTGCGAAAAGGATTCTAACTAATCATAAGAAATTGCCTGGTTATCAGGTTAAAGACAATAGAGATCATCTGATTTATAGAATAAATCATTCTTGGTAAGATAACACGATCTACTTATTTATGATCCAATCTATCAAAGCTTTTGCACACACTTAATTTTGTTTTTCAATTTTCTAAGTCTCGGGTGAACCCTTTCGTAACTAATGGATCGCACATGTCTCACTTGAGTGGACACAAATTAGTCACAATTTAGCACTCATTACAAATCCAATACTCGATAGATAATAGCAACAAATTCTTAATATAAAGTGAGTTAGTCACGGAAGAATTAAATTATATTTTGTATGTAAATGGTTTGTGAAAGAGCACGTGGCTTTATGCGAGTTGTGCATAATGCATTAAAAGTAACTAAAGAATTTCTGCTTTACAATTCTGATAAATTCCTTTCCATATTACATAATGATAATAATTAGTAGACTGTGAATTCCTATGCATTCATGGGGAATTTAGATTTACAGAAAAATGCGACATACACATATATTCAGGAACATACAAAGCAAAGTACACGTTATGATGTTCTTAACTTTTTGCATATTTAAGTTTTCCATAATTACATGAAAATTCGCGGTCTACTTATTAGCAAAAAGGAAATAAGTTGAAACACATTTTTAACATCTAAATTAAACCAACATATTTTAACAATATTACGTCCCGTTATTTTAAAACATAGCTACAATGTGAATGAACAATAAACGGATGAAAGTCTTCAGGTATATTTAGACGGGCAGATACTTTGATGAGTAATTGTACAAATATATTCCACAGAAATCGAAGGAATACAAAATTGCAAATGGCATCTCTCAACAAATCTACGTATCTCGCCATTCCTCCTAATAAATCCACAAAAGGTAAGCAAACAAGTATATGTAAGTTTTTATTTTTACCCTGCGCAACTCCGCTTTGGTCATCCCCGACTGCGTATGGGATTCCGGTTCCTCCTCGCTGCCTGACATCTTGTAATTATAGTAATCCACCATTTATGCACTCGCAAAGTAACTCACTATGCATAAACCACACACAAAAATTCCTTAATAACCGATGTAACGTCTTTTAATGTCTCTCGCATTAATACACGACGATCACGCGCGCTCTCATCTGGATCGCAGTGCCATGAATGAATGATTCACGCGGGAAGGCTTCGTGATTTTAGCGCGTAGGGCACGTCCAGTGCGTATATCCCGTGGATGAAATTTCCAGGTGAAGAAACGTTGCGTAGAAGGGGATGATCGCCGGGTATCGGCGACGTCCCGCTTGGGGTGTAGAGGGTAACTGTTTGACGTTTTCGATTTCGAAGACCGCATGCCGATGCACTCACCGTGTCCAGAGTGGGGTAAAGTGCGTTCTGGAGTGGGGTTCCCGGATACCCATTGGAGAGGGGAGGTCCTCGGTCCTCCTGAGACCTGTTGATGTGTGGGAATTCACGCCGTCCCCCGGGACGCTACCATATAGCCTCCTTCGAAATTTGAGGCTCTCCTTTGATGCTCCTTTGGTCATCTTACAGGCAGCTTTTTTCCATGTCCGTGTTAAAAATTAGGAAAAAAACTTCTACTATGTGTAATCCATTTCTTTTATCAAATGAACAATTTATCTTTGAAACGATTAAAATACCTGCCTTAAAGATTCCTAATAAAATGGGGACTCGATTGCTCGATAAAATAAATTCATTAACTCATTATCGTATCTGGGTAACATATTCGAAATTTAAACTGAAAAAAAAAAAAAAAAATAGTGGATTACTTTACTGGTACGTCTAATGTATTGTGTATTGGTTTGTTCGGAAAGTTCGTAACAATGTTTGAAGAATCCAATATCAATGCAGAATAAAGAATATGTTTCATATAATATTCATTTAGGTAGGAGATTGATTTAGTTGAGATTTGGATATATAGGTTCGTAGATCCTTTCTTTTAGAAAAATACTCATCTTTCTTGAAATTTAACTCATTCAACCAATTCTCCTGTTCCTCTAATGTATTCAGTTTTTGATGGTTACCCAAATTTACATTGTAAATAACTAAAATAAATGATGATTTACAAAATTTCAGTCAAGATTTGGCAATCTTTCCCGCTAGTTCCTCGATTCATAAAGCTATGCCCTATCCTCTTAAAAAGTGACTGTAATAAAAACACTAAAAATCTAATACATATTTAAATTCGAACACAATTGAAACAAATGCGAATCGATTTGAATTTGTAAAATTCAAGCTGCAATTTCGAATCTCCGGAGTCCAACTTTAGGTTTCAATTCGTTAGGTATTAATTCCAGTATTCATATTCCCACGCGAAAAAGAATATCCAGCCACCCGCTCATTTCGATTTCGCTAATTTCCATTGCAATTGCGATGTGCCGCATCACCCTATAATCAAAAACCGTCATGAAAATCCTCCAAATTTCGCGAGTAAAGTACTTTTGGCACGGAGTTCCATTAACCGCTCACGATATCGCGTTTTCCCATGGGGTTGCGTGCGCGGCGGGCGCGTTCCTTCGCGGGAGCGTTGCGTAAAAGAAAGAGCTCATTGATGAAACCGTCGTGCAAGAGCATTTGCGGTGCATGGCCCTGCGAGTAAACACTATTTAACGTTCCAGAATTCCCACACACGAGCCCTCACCGTCCCGGTGTATAACATCGTCGGCATCGTATCGCGTTGCGCGCGCCAGCCACACTTATGACGCACGCATACACACGCCCGGCGCACGGTGTGTTCCTCTTTCTCCGTTCAACGATTACTCTGTCACACGTATAGGTAGATCTTTAGCCTGGGATATAGTTGGGGTCGATTCGTCGTAGCTCCCTACAATCCTAGCGATCAGCTGGCTTTTGCGAATCCTCTCTAGAAACGCTCTTACTTTCCTTCCTTTTTCATTTAGCTGGCTGCGAAAACTTAAATTTGAAAGCTTGTAAGCTTCTGTTTCTTTTACCACTTACAAATTTGGAATAATTTTGGGCTTTGAAGAGCATTTGTAGCACATTGCACGCTGGCCCTGCGATATTACAGAATTCCACTATGTAATCATTATGTTTACAATACTCAAATAAATTTGGGGATCATAGTATATTGCAGCCATTGTTCTACTTATTAAAGCAAGAGAAAGCAGTATTTGGTACATAAATATAGTAAGAATCTAGTCCTGCAATAATGCGCGACAGGCGTGCAATGTGTTAAGTTTGGAGTAGTTAAAAATTGGTTGCTGGGGATTGTTAAGAAATTTAGAAAGGGAATTATAGATTGATCAATTTTAAGCGCGTATTATTACGAGATGATTAATTCCGCATCTCTTGGATGTTTCACAGACCGTACATCTATGGTTACGTGTTAACGAAAAGATAGTAGTTGACATAAACTCAATATGAAATTATTCACTTATAATTCCTATCTGTTATTTCGTAGTTTCTCTCTAGGATACACCTTTCTGTCTCACTGCTCGTTACGCACTCTTATTTAGATTGCTTTCTGATCCATACCTTGTACGTACATATTACGTAGACCATGCCCACGTCATACTCATTTATATACGCACACGCGTTTCAAACGCGTTTAGTACAAACTTTAGGCCTCGCTCGACATGAAAATATTTTCACTCGCTCGCGTCGTCACATTCATACGACGGTGAAAACATCCTTCAGTTTCACACTATAGCATTACACGTTCTATGAAACCAGTACCATACTGATTCTATTGATCGAGTCGAAGAATGAGAAATGTGTACTTACCTCTGATTGTGAGATAGAAATGTTGCTATAATAGAAAGTAGGCATAATCGAAGTAATTTTTACCGTGGATAATTTGAAGTTTGCTAGTATTTATTACTTAATCCAAGGGATGGACTATTTGTAACGAGGGTAGGTAAAAATTGAACAGTTAAATCCTGCAAATGGATTCTTGACGCGCGGCACGCTTACGGGCCGCGTAACACCTTGTCAATAAACGTATAAAACTATAAAAAAAAATAGAGGAGGAAGAAGTCTTATGGCGATCGCAGCTTATCCACGACGAAACGGCAAACATATACACAGAGGCGAGACAATAAACGGCGGACATTTGTTTCGTTGACAAAATCAGTTACAGGCCATTCCAAGAGGCAATGGCCGCTGTAATAAACAGATAAACCTTTATGACCCGCGATTATTGCACCGGAGAACTTTTACTTTTAGAGGCCTGGACTTGCCGTTGCCAGCGTACCGACTTTATACTACGTAAACGTCCCTTTGACCCGTTGATTTATTTCACCGACTCCAATAGAATTCTCTATAGTTTCAGAAAAGATACGGAAGTATACCTTATTTTATTCTCTTCTTACTTTTCGTATCACTGATAATTAGGCTGCGAATCTTTACGCAAATTTGTCATTTCTAAACACAACTAAAGAAAGAGAACATAAACAGAGAATTGTTTCACACCATAAGTATTGAAATGTTTGGAATGTTCGTAGTTTGAGTTAGGCTGGAAATGAAGAAATGTTCTCTATATTTTTCTTATTTTTTTTTTACGAGGAATCGTATCCTATACTAAAATTATATTTTTTAAAAATTGGTAAATCTTTTCAAAGACTCTGAAGGCACCTAAAAAAGACAGATTATTAATTTGAACATTCGCTACGATTTAAATTATACTAGTCGTATGTAAGTATTACTTCCTGTATGAATTAATTATCAGGTCAGTGTATCATAATCTCGAGACGTGACTACGATAAGGGTTCTACGATTACAGCTAAAACAATTTTCTGTCGCGTCGTTAAGTCACAACGTACCACGCGATAGTTTCGCGATAAATCGGTTCTCGAAACCAGCTGTACCTCGGCTAGCTCCACGAACTTCCGTGTCCCGTGTTAATATTACTCTCCCGTTGCATTATACTTGTGCTTCCACGGCAGATGCACGGCCAGCAAGTTCTTACACGCGATTGCAGATCGAAAAATCAAGATCCAACCCCTTTCTTTGCAAATAAACGCGGTGTGGTTGTTCACCCTTGTTTTTCACCCTGTCGCTCATCGAGACGCTCTCAGGTTATTTCTCTGATCCTCGATAAAAGATTCGAAAGGGGCGGACGCGTATAAAACTTCGGAGGTTTGCAAATTTCGTGGGGTAAGTATTGTATGTACATTACAGTGGTCGATTATTATCGAGAATGCTCTCGTTGAAATGTTATTAGGCCCGAGGTAAGTCGAGTGTTTGCTGCGTGTTTGTTTCCGGTTGAGCCGCGATTGAAACCACGATGAAATCATTATGCAGAATTGTATATTGAAGAGTGTTTCATCAAATTCCCAAACAGAAGTTGGACTCTCGAAATTGTTGTATTTTCTTGGCAAATTCAAGTGTGCCAAACATTTGCTGTTCTGTCTAAGATTGCAAAATATTATGCAGTGTTGAATATTGAAGGGAGTTTAATAAAATTCTGAATCAGAAGTGCGAGATTGAAAAATATCATGTAGAATTGTATATTTTAATATTTTGAATATTTTATACACTTCTACGTTTCATACAGTTTACAATGAGAATTAAAAGTGAGTATAAATTATACAAAAAGTGAAATTATAGTACAATTACAGTATTGATTATAGTACAAGTGTAATTGCAGTGTAATTATAATATTATTTACAGCAAATAAATAAGTATTCCATAATAGTAGTATAATTACAGTATTACTTACGATAAATAAGTTATAACATAACTACGATATAATTTATAGTGAACAAATTATAATTTACAGTGAACAAATTATAATTTACAGTGAACAAATTATAACAAAATTTCATTTTGGCAAAGTGGATACATATTTTTGATTCTCACTGTGAACTAATGACTTTAAAATGGCAACAAAATTCTAAACAAACGTGTTCATTTAAACGTTTCAATTTTTAAGCCGTATACGTATATCCTTCGTTTTTAATTTCAAAAATGTGAATTTGCATAAAGGTGTGCAGTCTAGCGATCGAAGGAAGTCGTACAAAAGTCCCTAAGCAAAGTTTCGCTAAATATTTGAACCGCAGGCGAGTCCGTTACATTCCTGAAAAAGGATAGGTACTTTAAAGCTAGGTACTTTATAGTTTTATTTCGGGTACCTACCATCAGTAAATGCATAATGTGCCACGCTAAACTGCAGCTTTGTCCCTGGGACTGGTATATTATTGCGTAGCCATGGAGGACCCCCTGAGTTATAAGAGGGCCGAAGCAAAGAGCTTCGGGCCCCTTCTTGCCAGCTCCTGCATCTGCAAACTCTGGACTCGGAAGTTCCGCCGAGGGTAGACTGGCTTCCACAATAAAACAGGCCGTGGCCTTGAATTTTGTTTTTAACTTTATCGCCCCTCTTGCCAACATCCACGATCATGATTCACCGTTAACGTTCGTTATACCTGTACTTACTGCGATTCTTCTTCTTCCTCTTCTTGTTGCAATTATTATCGACAGGGCACTATTTTCGAGAACGACGACACGTGTCTCTATAACGCACGATTGCAGGAATCGTCGAAAGGTTAATTACGGCAGGCAAGGATTAGGAAACATCGTTACACAAAGAAAATCGGAGGAACCCGTAGCTAGTAATACCGTAATCCGGGTGCCTAGGAATTTTTCTTTTGTAAGTCGACGGTTGTTAAACGCGCGACTAATGGAGAAAATAAATTTGTATGGCAGGGGATAAAGAAGGTAAGATTAATAAAAAAAAAAAAAAAAAAAAGAGAAGACAGGAACGTTGTTCGATAAGAAATTTACAGGTCTCCAAATGTTGTTTCTTTGTGCTATATAGTATTAGATACAAATGTTTATCATTAATTTATTTATTTAAACCTTCTTCGGATTACGAGGGCTGCAGAGGCTCTACTTAAATTTAAGTTCAACACGTTTCAACGTGTATTCATACAACTATTTGAAAATTTATTCAATTCCATTTTGTCTCACCAAATTTTGAATACTGCTACACGTTTCCTTTGCACTTATTGACAGAATGATAAAATTAAAGAGAAAAGTCAATTGTGAACTAAATTCAAATTTAAAATTGCAGCAATCATTATAGTATACAATATAAAAATGACGAACATTTGCGTTATACTTTTTCATCATTCGATTCGATAAACTTTCGCACAATTTCGTTATATATAAATTTAATGCAAGCCTGACTAGGCACGCAATTTATGGCGTTTCCTATAAATGATTGGCTTGTAATTAGTCCTGTAATTAGTCGACGCTAATACAATTAACCATTTGCAGTCGAGAGCATTCAAAACTAATAAGTATAAGTATAATTTGTCTTAACGTAACAATAATTATTGGAATTAATATTCGAATAGTAATGTCTCTTTAGGTGTACGTAAATATAATAATGTAATAGTAATATAAATGAATTATCGAATTTTTTGACGACTTACAGTTGCCTGTCGTGTGTAAAGAGTTACCATTAATTACAAAAATAAGAGCATCATTCAGAAATTCAATATGAGCTGACAGATTTACAAACCAATTCGTTTTACTGACTTAGAGTCGCATCTCAAGTGCACCGTGTTAAGAGCACGACGTCGATAATTTTCGAAAGTGCAGCACTCTGGCCAGCAAATTCTCATCGTCCACTGCGGGAGAGTTCTGTCTTATTCCCATGCTCCACAATTTCCCATAAATATTCGAGGCTAGCTGTCATAACGGAAGGCGTTCGGTCAGATGTCGCGACCTCCTCATTAACCCCAACAGGCTACGTGAAAGAGAAAAAGAGAGGCGGAGGTTGAAGTAGTTTGCTTGACCACAAACCGCTTGAGGAAGATCAAGAAGGAGAGCCCACGGTCTAAATTTGGAACGCCCACCCTCTGCTGAGAGAATCGATCTTCGGATACACCTGCAGCCAGCATCGAAATCCGGGCAGGAAGGAACACGCCATCCCCCGACAATCTTAAAATCTTTGCTTCCGCTGGCCGAGGCTGGGCTTCCTAGTTTCACAGGGAATCGATTCTTTTTTCCAGCCGGTTCCCTCGCCTGACTTTAAATTAATTTACTTTCGCACGATTAACCGCGCGGTCGTATTATGATCGTTTTACGTCTTCGGTTCGGATCGGCGTATAGAGTATAAAAGGGTGTGAAAGTATCGGAAAGTTGAGCATACGGAGATTGAGTGAAACTGAGAGTTGCTAAAAAATATCCACTGGTTTTTTCTACTGCGGGAAAGGTGTAAGGTTTTGCTGTAAAGTGTGTGAAAGGACGTTTATTAGAGAAAATTACATTTGTACGTGTAATGAATGAAGCTCGGATTGTCAATGAAAGGAGTAAAGAATGAATGAAAGAGTATTATTACACTGCTGTGGTATTTTAGTAACTGGTATAAACGCATGTATGCTAAGTCACGAAATTATTAGTACAGAGACAAAAAGTACAAAGTAATATCAAATTTTTCATTATTTTTTAGTGGAAAATTTATATATTTGATTTTAAAATGTGATCTAATAGTTTGAGTAAAGAGTGTTAAAATTTATCGTTTACTTTTATTATCTTCTATCCTGTGCTAATAATTTTGCGACTCACTGTAGTCAAGAAAATTATTGGAATCTGTATTTTTCGTGATAATAGTTACTGTGTATTCTTTCATAACCTTGTTTGATACTTTTGTTTATCACTGTATATTTTAATAAAATGCCGCATAATAAATCTCTTTTTCGAACAAATTTTCATTCCATAAGTATAATTCGTCTTAAAGTAACAATAATTATTGGAATTAATATTCAAATATTAATGTCTCTTTAGGTGTACGTAAATATATTAATGTAATAGTAATATAAATTAATTATCGAATCTTTCGACGATGTTACAGTGCCCGTAACAATTGTATTTATTTTGCAACAACCTAATAACTTTGTTAAATAAATTCAGAAAAAATCACCGTGAAATATCTATGCTCAACTAATTATGTTAAGCACTGGATATTAGTAAGCATTTTCAAAGTTGTAATACTTTATTTTACGTAAATAGAAAAAACAGATGCGCGTTTTAATTGTGTCACAAGGGTGGCACGTTAATGACGCATCCCAGATATATGCTAGCAGCGGAGAATTTGCCGGAAAAAATGCGTGCGTGGGGTCGTTTTTAGCCGACATCTGGATCGTCGTAGGGAAATGCTTGGATTGTGGAATACAGAAAAATATAACTTGCTTCCGTGGGAGTTCGATGAAAAAGTGCCTCGTTCGCGCGGCAGACGGTGCCATTTATAACTGCGGGAGTATTTGTTTCTACGAGTGGGGTAAAATTCCCATGAATTTTCTTACAATAAAAAATTCAACCCTCTGCTTGCTTTACATATGCTTCCAGACTATTTCCTCCACTCGACACTTCCTCTTAATTTTCTTTTCCAAGGAATTTCGACAATCAAATTCCTTTTTATAGCGAGTACCAAACGTGTTCGAGCATCAGTTGCTAACAAATGTCGATTTTCGAATTTGTCTCCAATTAAAAGAATTTTAAGAATACCTAAAAAAAGCGAAGATTTTCAAAAATGAACATATTCTATAATTTTGCTATTTTTTCTATGATCATACTACATTTTTACGATTACATTGCTGATAAATAATTAATTTTTGTGATCGTGTTTCAAATGATGCGTTGAAATGTCTATTTTCTTGTAAAAGAAACTTTTATAAAAGAAAGAGGAGACTTTTTGACCGCACTATTTTTTTTATTGATGTAGAATGATATTTGATACTGGGAAAATTTTGTTTCGTTTGAAGATTCGAAGTGCACGCGGTGGCGTTTGATCTATTTACAGGTAACTTGAAGATCCAGTGAACAATGCTCCAAAAAATCCCGATCGTAAATTGAAGACACCCTATTCACTTAAATTGGGTCAGTGTGCCGCACGGCTGGGAATCGGGTCGTGTGCTGGACACACGCAAGGAAAACGATTACAATGGCGAATTCGGTCAGGTAATGTTCAATGCTACTGCCTTGAAAACTACAGCAACCATTCTTAGACTAAATCAAACTCTATTCAACAAACACACGCGTCTCAAATTTGACCACCGATTCAAATAAAGTTACTTTTATTTCTAATCCTTTTCATCCCCGTATTATTTAACAGTCACAGTTAATTGTCCACAATTTTTATCGTTCAACACGTAAAGGGTATCCAAATAAGAAGTATGATAATTTTAGAATCATTAATTGACATCCATGTTACCAGCTTAAAACAATGATTTATTAATTGTTTCAATATTTATAATCTCTATCACTCATTAACTATGGAAAATCCTTTTGGAAATTCCTTTTTGGAAAAACAGCCTTCATAACAAGCGACACATTAAAGCTAATAGAAAAGTGCATAATTGAGCCCCTCATTTACCAAATCAAGTAGCTGTGTAAAACAAAAAGCAGGCAAATGGTTAAAACAAATACACAGACTTACCTAAAATACATTTTAAAATTTGAATTCGAATAAACGTAGTACGATGTATTATTATTGGCGTATCTTTTATCCAACGACACATGAAATGCGTAGAATAATATATCCTTGGAATCGTCGTTATTATTTCTATAAATTGTTTATTATTCCATAACCAGAAACATTTTTCTCATTTCATGATATTAAGCCCAACTCACAAAGAAACATATTAAATATAAAAAATAAAGCATTGATCAATTGCTTTTGCACAAAATTTCAAAAAATGTACAAAGTGGAGTTGATCATTTTGGCCTGTGACCGGTACAATTATAGAAGAGGGTTACGTCGAAAAATACGTAAATCATGGATTTCATAAATTTCACAATATCGAAACAACAATTGTTTGTCTCTTTACCAATTGAATGACAGTCGTATACATTTTTATATATTACGCATAACTCTTTTGCACCTTCAAATTTCCCACAAACGCATAAAAATTCTCATTCCAGTTACCGCATATGTTCCGCCCGGAAAGGGATAAAATATCTATCACCTGACGAGCGGAGATATCGATTCTATCCAAAGCAACGGAGCATCCTGTTGCACAGC
Source organism: Eucera pruinosa (assembly GCA_028830335.1). Taxonomy (NCBI): domain Eukaryota; kingdom Metazoa; phylum Arthropoda; class Insecta; order Hymenoptera; family Apidae; genus Eucera; species Eucera pruinosa. The sequence goes on from JAMYCR010000197.1 coordinate 26,239, forward strand.
ATTGGCAACAATCGTTAAAAGAAAAAGTCGCGCACCCTAACGGGGCCCACGGGTGCTCCTGCGACGCAGTTGCGTACCCCTTTCGAAGATCGGTGCACGTAGCCACCCCATTCTTACGTTACCCCCTTCCTTTTCCGGAGACTGTGTTCAGCTCGGTTAGCTTCGTTGCCTCGAAGTTCGTGCCTGCCGAGCGTAGTGCGCAAAGGATCACCTGGCCTGTGTTCCCACGTTTCTGCGATTCGCGCGCGTTTCGCTGCACCCTTTTCGCCTTATATTCCATCGCGTCGTCCTTCTCGGTCGTCGGTGGATCTTCCGGGGGCCCATAATGCCGCGCACGTTGGAAAAAGGTCCACGCACACACCGCGGAAGTGGGGAACATTTGAAAAAAGGAGAAGTGACGGAAGAAGTGAACGGATGGAAGAAAGAAAAAGAAAAGGGACGACGGTGTGCCTCGTGCATCCATTATGGGGCCCTGACCACTGCGAAGGTGCGCGTGGCTGACACACGAGGGGCCCGCGATAGGGAGCCGGCGTTCCACGTTTTATTGGCGAGGGAAAAGAAAACGGTGCTAAGTCGGGACCGCCCCGTGAAGCGGACCAGGTATTTGCATAGAAAGGCCGAAATTTCGTGTCCTTACTTTGATGCGCAGCGTTAACTGTTTCCCTTCCAGGATCGTGGGAGGTTGCCTGAGCCCTTGTGGGAATTCTTTATACGGCTCTTTACCTACCTGCTCCAACCAGCGGCGATTACTCTACGCTCGTCTCCGTTTTATTGTTTTATACCGCCTCCGCTTCTGGCTCGGAGAGATCCAACACTTCGGTATGCGTTTTGGCTAGCAAGTAGGTGGGAAAGAAAAATTAACCCCTTGCCGTGTAATCGCGAGTTACGCTCGTGGCGTAAAACAATAAACACGCACTGTACCATTTGGTAAATTTTAATTTTAATTCTAATTACAACTTCAATTTATGAGACGTATAACATTTAAGTGTTTTGCATTCGGCGCAACGTTAAAGTAGAAAATAACGAACGTCATAATGAATAGATTTCGATAAATTTGTACTGCAAGGGGTTAATAAAATTATAATATCAACTGTTCTGGTTAATTTTGAGCAATTTGTTTATTTAAACCATTTCTATGTTTACGTGGAGTATACCTGTCATCGTTTCAAAATAATTAAGCTCGCAGTAGCACGATTTCAAATTAAGTAGAATGGTTAAAGGATTAAGGAGACGTCAAATTATTTTATTTAAGATATCTTCCATTACTAGCTAGAACTTCTTCCAATTTTTCTAGCATTAAATGAATTCCGTGATAAAGGAAACGTTCATCCTTCGAAACGATATATTTATCAAACCATTTTTTTTAACATGCAAACTAGTACTCTCGCGTTCTAACCAATGAAGCAGACTCAAAATATGTTTCTAAGATGAGTTTATAAGCTTTGGTAGCTGTTTTCTTCGAGTTAGGGCAATAATAAGTGTCGAATGCTCGTGTTCTATTATAATCGCACGAAATGTGAAGTTGTTCCAAAATGATCTCATCATAGTGACCAATAGTCTTCTTAAACTAGCACTGGTATACGAATGAAGGACCTCGAATTCCAGTGATAAGAATGAAAATCAGCATTGTTTCATAATTTCTATTTTTTTCAACTTCATTATTTCTTTATTCATCTATGTTCTATCTCATAATATAATAAATATTTATTTTTTTGTTTTTCATTTTTTTATATCATTATTTTTATTTTGTTAAGTTTAATTAATATAAATCATAAAGTATTTCTTTTATGAAAGTATATTTTCTGATGAATTCATCAATTGACCCAAAAAATCATTTCATAAAATTTTATCAGATATCATATAAATCATTTTTCGAATACACTCTTCTTTCAATTCATTGATGAAGTCGGAATTAAGAATTCTCCGACTGTTATGAGTATAGTAACTCAATCTTTTCAACACATCCGGACTGGGTCCAAGGTAAACAAGCGAGGCGAACGGTATTAAGGATCTGTGTTCACGAGTCCGTTAAAATGATTCGGCGGTCGATCTTTACGAAACACGATCTGTTTAGTCTTCGCTGTTCCGAAATGAACCCCCAGGAGTTCTTTCGTGGGACCAAGAGCAATCGATCGTTTGCTCTAACGGCATGAACGATAATCCGTGTGCAACGGGGAGTGGATTGTTTTCTTATTGTTCTCTTAATTGCCTCTGCGTCGAGGAATGTTACGATTTGCTGCGAAGGGGTAAGTCACCCCTTCCTGTACGGAGAATTTCAACCGGATATGGTGTGAGTTATGTGGGTCTTCGACGTTTCGAGCAAACAGAGATTCTGGAGGAACCCAGACTTCTTTTAAAGAAGAGCATTCACAGAGAGAGAGTGATGATATAAATCATGAAGATACATGTGTGATACATGAAGATAAAATGGGATTTTACGTATATTATTACTACATTGCTGAATATTATGCATTTATGGGAAGTTTAAGTTTGCCAAACATTGTTGTGTACAAACAATATTTGCAAAAAGAATTAAAGGGATTAATAAAGAATTAACTCTGAACAATTGGTAAATTTTTAGATACTAATACGGACTCGAAGTCTGTGAGACTCCAATTGAAATCTACTATTATTAAATACTTATGGAATTAATGCGACAATTGTTATATAAAAAGGAGAAATAACGCGATCACCAGATTTGTATTAGAAAATAATTCATGAGTACCTAACGAGAATTTTCAAAACTACAAAGAAAGAAACGCAATTCGTCCTTACAATGTACGCAAACGCATCGTGCGTAATTCGCCAGACTCAGTTTCAGTAATTAACTCTTTCACTGTAAATTAAACTAACGATTGCTGCAATAGGAAAACAAGTTTAGAGATTCCATGTACGAGTTTCCATTGCAAACTCTTCAAATCTATTTTTTGAGATACAAAGAGTATCATTTCTGGACTAATAATTATATTTCTAGAAGTGCTCGTACCATACACGGGCCCAACACTGAAAGAGTTAGACGTTAAAGAAGATAAGCATATGGAACTGTTCTCCTCAAAATTTTTAGTTAGTACGCGAACCTGCATCGTTTCGAAATTTGTCGCTCCTTCGTCAAGAAAGAGGAGAATCAACGAAATATCCAATGTTCTGGAGAAGACGAACGAAAGGGTTGCGCAAGCGAGAGACAAAGGCCGAAGGGGAAAGCGGCAAGGGGTCACGTTGGGCCCGCTTTCGAAGCCGGTTGTCGTCTGCCGCGATTTCAGCGAGGTCGGCTCGCAACCTCACGGCAGGTTGCTGCAGCGGTGTCAGCAGCGACCTGGCCACAGAAGCGCGCCGTCATAGCGGCAGCGTGTGCAACCTTGCTTCTTCTCGTGGAGGCGCTCCTCGTAGCTTAGGCGCCTCGAGAGAGAGCGAGCTGGTGAGAACACTCCGCGCCACGCGTTCCCACCATCCTTCTCGGCCGTCTTCGTTCACCTCTTCGGAAGTGTTCGGCTCCAATATAGGCGCCTGGGCCCCTCCACGATGGGCCCGAGGTCTGGCCTTTTGTTACACTGAAAATTGGCAGCTTTGGGGCCCCTGTTTGCTTAGAACAGTCTTCGAGGTGTCGTAATGAAGTTTCGTAAGGAGATGATGATCTTCCCTGCTATTCATGGTAGTGGGGGGGGGGGGGGGGGTTGATTTATGCGAAGTGGAATGTAGGTGTTGGGTCGGAGAAGGATGCTGCTTTAGGTTTAGGTTGAATCTTTTGCAGGATTTGTGGTGGGTTTTATTCTGCTACGGGCTTCGAAATTCTATTCAATTCAGTCGGGTTTTTTTTTAGCCCTTTCGATTTAGCGAAGCTAGTCGCAACGCGTGTCTGTGCATTACTGTTGCGATCGGTGCTAAGCCAGCTATTTTGCTAATTACAGGTGAACCTCGATAACTCGAATCTCAATTGGATAAGTAAAATGTTCGAGTAACGAGGATTTAACGAAGAAAAATTCGATTTAGAAGAGGTTGTTCGACAAATTATGATTAGACTGCGGATGTTTATGTGTATGTGAGAAATTTAACTATGGAAAAAGATACAAGATGCATATGATATGCAAGAATATACGAGATATCTAAAATTAGACACAAGTTAGAATAATTAATAGGTAAAGCAATCCCTAATTTAGATCCTATTTCTTTAGTGTTATTTGTAAAAATATGAATTTGCATAAAGATACGTAGTCTAAATACACAGTTATAAGGGAAGTGGCGACAGAAGTTTGACATGTAGAGATTCGACTATTCTACATTGGAGTTACAGAGATAAAAATGCACTTAAATATGTGGCAAATAATTCGAGTTAAAGTAAGTTTCATTTCGATTTATAAAAGTTTTCACAGGGGAGCGGAAAGGAAGGAAATGAACAAAATTTTGCCGGAATTATCGAGGTTCGACTCTACTTAAATTCTGTATCCCTTTGAAAATTGATATTCCCCATAAATGCACAAATATCCGCAGTCTACTGATCACCTTCCCATGAATAAGCACGTAATCGCCGCTAACAACTAATCCATTCCAATTTCAACAAATTCGTCCACAACGTAATCATCTGGGAGAAGTAATTACCATAACTCCTAACGCACAATGGTTTTAATCCTCCCTGAAATTCCAAATCGGAGCAAGTTCGAAGATCCGAATAGTCCAAAAGTAAAAAGGTTCGCAGGGGGTTGCAGGTAGGAAAGGATTATAGCCTGCGTTTCCTGATTATTTTGAATTTAGATACGTGGAGGGGAGAAGCCAGCAATTAAAGAGGATGACGTCGTCCTGAGTCGAGTGGTTCCTGGTATACGAGCATCTGCTCTGTCCGCTGTGATGTAACGCGTGGTTTTAACAATGGCGTGTTCCTTTAAGCGACGATCGACGTGGCCCATTTCTCGAAAAGCAGCTCTATGCAAATTTTCCAGGATGTCCCATTGGGGGACACGGTACCTCTAGTGAAATTTGTCACTTCGAACGAGTTAGTTCACGTGCATAAGTAAACCGGCTATTAAGCATGGAGAAATCGTCTGTGTTTGTCTTGCTGCGAGAAGAGAGGTATTGTCTACTCTTTAGTTTATGCGAGAAGGCTGGCTCGGAGTTGGAAAAAGGAAGCGCAGGAATATTCTATTGATTCGGGTTTGGTCTTGGCGGCTTCGCCTATTTTTGTCCTGTACGTTATTTGATGTTGTGCAAGGCTCTTTGGAATTTTGGGGCCTAATTGGAACGAACAGTATAACGTCATAGCTGCTAACTATGGGAATAGGAATATTGGAGCTGCAGGAATGCTAGGAAAATTAGGAGCAAGTGGTAATTTGGAATTTAACCCTTTCGATATGGCATACTTAGAACTGAAAACGTTTTTAATTTTTTCGTGACTAACTACGGTGCTTTGAATGATAAATTTCAGTCTTCTACGTGTAATGTGGCTTTTAAATTACAAAACTGATATACAACTAATACCACGTATTGTTGAATGAAAAGTTTCTGTAAATCCTTGTATGTCTGATGCAATTTCTAACAGATAATCCATACTTCGTATTCCAAGCAATATTTCTGCCTGTAGACACGAAGAAGCAATGCGAGATCATCGATGGCACAATGGAGAAGGGTACCGAGATGTTAAGATCGTTGCATCAGCTGGAGCAACGTGCCGGTGCTCGTGCTTCAAACTTGGGGTGCTGAACAATACATTAGTCCAGTATAAGAATCGTAGGGGGCCCTTCTTCTGGCAATCTTCGATTCTGATGGCCAAAAATAACGGCACGCGCCATACGTCTGCAACCGATTTATTGATTTGCGGAAAGCAGCTGGTGCGAACGAAATTTATGGCGCATGTGGCATAAAAGAAAGCATCGGAGATGAAATTGTAAATGGATCACGCGATTATGTTGTTTAGCATTTGTATTAAATATTCTGATGAAAGAAATGACATTTTCCAGTGAATAACTAAATACTCTGATGAATGAACATTTCTTACTTAGGAAATTTCTTACTGATAAAATGAATGCAGGAGCGCAAGTAAAATTTTATTAAACGTAAAATAGTTACATTTGTTATTTGTACTGCAAAGGCATACTCTTCAAAGTCTAATTCTTTAGGTTTGTAAACATTCCGAAACAATACTGAGATACTTGTTAACGTCTCCCTTATATTGTACAATCGTTCGTTGAGTTCAATGGTTGAAACTATTTCTATTAAAATCAAAACTCGGAGGTAAGTCTGCGAAAGTTCCATTTTGCTCGTGTCATCAATAGACTGTGAATCTTTATATACATATGTAAGTTCGTATTTTTATTAACAACATTCAAGAAGCGAAACAAAAGGTTGTTTCACCATTTAAATATTCCCATTTCTATTGTACTTTAAATATGCATTACCTTTTTGCATACTGCACGCATTATCTGCATTTTTGGACGCTTTCCCACAAATGCATCAAAATTAGCAGTCTAGTCAACGATCCAAGTCGCCTATGAAGGGTTAAAAACCTGACAATTTTAAAATTCTCAATTAACAAGTCGCTACTTCTTTTCTTTATGCTTCGCTATAGCCAGAGACCGTGACAAAAGTCAATCCTAGGCGGGACACATGGATCATTTCAAGATGCACGCGTGGTTCTTAGATCGGTAGCTCTTATGCCGACCCGAAGGGAAAATCCCTTCACGACGTTTGTATGTCGAAGAAGGGTGCTGGACTTCTTGGGCCCTATGTTAAAGGGACCACAAACCATGGGCAAAGAAGGGAACATGGACAATGGGTTACGCAAAATGCTTTTCTTGCCGGTGTGTAGTAAAGGAAGGGGAGGCTGGCACGCGACCAACGTCACCTGCCCGTTCTACGACCTACTGAAGTCCTTGTATCGATTTTCTTACACGCAGCTGCGATGTCCTGCTTTCTTGCGTCGATCGGCAGACCGAGACGTGTCGTTATCTACTGTCCGCGACATATGGCAGAAACGTTGAGATTCTACTAGCGTTTCGTGGGATTTCTCGAGGCGATTTCGCGCTACCGGAGAAATCCTCAGGCGTTTCCGGAGCTGCACCTGTTACTTGCAACACGATTCCTGTAAATTGCTTTCTAGGGTCACCCACGTGTGCTTCAAACTTTTCGTCGGAAATCTCATTTCTTTACCGATTCCTGCATGATCAAAAATATTGCTGGTAGTTCTCGGTATTAGCGATATTATACCGTGCGATCAATATTGAAAGATGGGGTTTTTTTTAGTGGATTGTTCGGAAAATTCGTAGCGTTTTGATAATATTAATTTCTATTGTGTAATTGGAATAACTCAATATTCTTACAGTGGTAGAATATTAACGCCACAAACCAATTTTTCATGCTTTCTTTTTTCTTTCGAAACTTCTACATTACAATAGTTTAATTAAAACGTATCTTTTTGCATAAATAGAATTAATATTGATTTTAAGTTTACATTATTTCATCCATGTTAACCCCTTGTCTTATAACGACGATTCTTATTCATGATGAATGAATGATCTAAATACAACGAAAAGGCACTGCATTTGCAGTTAAATATAATGCCAATTGTAACAGCTGCTTCGATGTACGAGATTGAAGATTATTGAACACAAATCAATAACAGAACTGCAGTATTTCGCATTTCACCCGTTGTTAAAATAGTAAATAGCTAATCCAACTATTTGTAGCCACTAAGAAAATTACAAGGCAAGGGGTTAATTCTACTCGTGCAACAAGATAATTTCTAAGGTTAAATATCGTAACACGGAGACGTGAAAAAAAGCAGGAGACATAAATACGTTTACAGTGTTAATATTCCACCACTGTGATTTGATTTTAATTTCAGACTGTTTTACTAAACCACATTATAATCTACTCTTGCATAAATTACATCTCAGCTTGTCCTGCATCCTCCAGCCACCCTTAATTCACCCAAGCTTCGTCGAATCAAATTTCTTCTCGTCAAACGGCGGAAAAAGGAAAAGAAAAGGAAAGAGCGTTCGCAAAGGCCCCTGGCGGTGGGCAATAATCGTCTGTTTGATCGATTTTCAGTGCCACGCGAAGTCACACGAAGGAATTCCAGCTCGCAGAAGACCTAGCTGATAAATAGCCGAAACATTCCAGGTGTAAGCGACACCGGGCCAAAAGAGGGACGCGTGCCACGTTTTCCCACGTGTGTGCACCCCTCGCATGCGCCCCGCGCAATTCCACTTCATTCTCCTTGCACGATCTCTCCCTACTTTCTTCTTCTTCTTCAACTTATCCTTCGACCCCTCGTGATTTCTCCCTTGGATCACCGTGCAGATGCTCGAGATTTCGGGCCCCCTGGTGCATCGACGTCACGCCACATGACGTGTGCATCGCGTGACGTCACGAGCATGTGCCGCCAAAAATCCCCCCCCCCCTCGCCACGGTGACGTAAGGAACATAGGGACACACGGGGTACATAATGATTTCTTTTTCTCTTCTTCTCCTCTCTTTATTCTTCGGCTTCGCGAGCCGTAGACGTGTCTACGGGTCGTGGGATTGTGAAATTTGCAGATGCAGAGGACAGATGCAAAAGAGCACGTGTGCTCGTCTTGATAGGTGTGTTTCTAAGTACGTGTGCAGCGAGAAGGAAGCGTGTGCTATCGAAATATTTAGGGATTCGCCGAAGGGGAGAATTAAAAGGGAACAAGGGAACGAGTTCCTCCGGTCTCGTTCCTCTTTCTTGCCAGAGAGCTTTCTACGTTTTTACGGTATTTTGAAAATAGCCGATAGGGAATAAAGGCGTCAAAGGGGACGATTATGGTGGAATATAATGGCCTGTCCGCGGATGGACGGTAAATAGCTTCGTGTTATGCAACTTTGGCAAGTTAAAGCGGATGGACTGGAGAGATTGCCTCGACCGGCAATGAGACAATTCTGCTCATTGTCAGCCAAACATTCTTCCGTGCAATTTAACCCTTTAGGGGCGGCCATGAAAAGAAGAAATGTTCACGTGAAAATAAGATTCGATGGCAGCTATTTTACCATTAATATGAAAGTGAACAATTGTATCTCCGATAACATTAAATATTAGGTTTGTGCATATAAAATGTCGTTCATCGAATTAAGCATAAGTAGATTCTTCGAAATATTACACGAGTATATCAGATTAAAATCATTTTTACATGATTCTACGTATGTTTTTCCAACAATTAATTAGATCCATTACTATATAGTTATAAAAATCACCACGTTCAAAATTCCCCGATCTTTCTGCTAATTTTCTGTCCAGCGAAAAATTATAAGTCTTCAATTTTCCAAATTAATGTTGAACTACTCTACTATTTATATAATCTTCTCCAAATCCTAGCTTCGTTTATCGAGCAAATGACGAATTTCTTCTTTCATGAGTTCAGGTTAAGAAAGTCATGTAGATTTCAACGAGAAAGACACCGAACTAATTTGTACGTCTTATATTTGGAATTTACTAAAATAGTTATTGAGTTACATTTGAATAAAATAATACAAGACAATATTTAATGGCAGCTCTAAGAAACTATCATTTCGCGGTCCACTAAACGTTTAACGCGGTCCAACGGTGGGTCATAGCGACCAAATTACCTTGCAAGTATATTAATGCGTTCACGAACCGTATTGCATACACATTTGCTGTGAAAGAGTTGCATTATTGATTCTGCGTGCCCTCGTATTTTCCAAGACTAGGTTAATCTTCCTGAACACACAGAATACGACAGCTGTGTCAGACTTGTTATTGTTAAATTTAGGATTATGCAAAATATGCCGCAATGTCCTGCAGTTTTGCTTAAGTGGGGCATGCATTTGCATCTGAAGACGAACGAGGTCTCGTTTACCCGATAATTAGACTACTTTTTGTCGCTATAAACGTTTCCCTCAACGGAGGAGCAATTAACGAGTTTAGGTTAATCGACGGTGAATTAAAAATTAATAGCAGGTTACCGTGATGGGAAAAATTAATAGAAGCGTCACTATGTCATTAAAGTATCACCCGTATGTCATTACGTTATACAGCGCCATGAGAAATGAATTCCAGGTGCTTCCACCATGCACATGACGTGTTCGTGATTACGACGCTATCGTTATGGGAATGCTTCCATTCCAATACAGAACGACTTTGTTTCTCCTATCTATAGCTATTTGTTTCTCCTATCTATAGCTATTGTTATAATACCTAAACTGTGAAACTAATTACAATTTGCCGTAATTGTCTTCCTCTTCCCTTTCATCTGTCAAAGCTGGATCTTTTTATCTATTATAATTGTGCCGGTGATGGTGAAAGTGATGTAAGTATACAATTCAAAAGAATTGTATTTATCTATATATGTAAAATATGAAAGATTTTCCTTTCCTTTTCTTTTCCGACTTACACCGAGTTCGTAATCGTCGGCAGAATTTAAAGAACGCAATTCACTTGTCTGAGAATAAAAATATGCAATAATTATTTTGTTCTAAATTCAAAATGAAACCAATAAAACATTCAAAGTATGCAAAGGATGCAATGCTATGTTACGAAATTGAGTTCTGTACAACATACTTACGCAAAACAATTGTTGCTAATGTACGTGCAGCTGGTGCGACGTCAATGTTTATACTAAAACGAAAATTCGTAGTGAGCAGTAAGAAAAATTATAGTGGACTCACGAAATTCAAATAGTTCGAAGTTGCTTCTCAAATTCAAAGTTCCAACAGAGAAATATTAATCGCGTGATCCACGATCGCCTTCTGTTCACTTCATTTAGTCATTTTGTACTTTTTCTAATGATTTCAAGGAACGATAATAAAATATAAAAAATGCTGAAAAAAAGTTGCGTTCTTTACGGACCACTGTGCGCTCAAATTAACGTGGTCAATTTCTTCTCCCCTTTGTGGAAAACCGTATGGCATCCTCGTTACCGCAATTGGTACAGGGGCAATAAAATGGTCAAGTGTACAGTTTTGTGGGAGCAGGTAGATACGACTTTAATTTATATTTAACGAGAAATAATTACGCATTTACATACGACGACGTGTGTTGGACCACCGTGAGAATGCGCGATGAGTTATCAGCACAATTCCCATGGATACCCCAACACCTGGCAGAATGCGGTCGAGGTGGAAGAAGTTTTGTCCTTAAAAAAGCTGGGATCTCGTTGCAATTCTACGAACGTTCGTTCGCTCCTATAGACAATAATTGTTTGTTAATAACGTCCGGTGGGTTGGTGACGCACATGGCAAATAGTTTAACCTCGTTGTGACAGATGTGAGTAGAAGGGCATCACGTTAAAGAGGCGTGTTGCGCATTCTGCACGATTACTATACGAAGACGTAATAGTACAGAACGTGAGTGGCATTCAGCGATAATTCGTGCAATTGTTTTGCTAAAGAGAAGAAACTTTGTCGCGTGAATTAAAAATAAGAGCTTTAGCGTATTACTTATTTAATATAGTCCAATTTTTCGTATCGCACATGGGCTATAAAAAAAGTGTAACAATTCGGAAAATACGATTTATGAGTTACGATAGGACAATACGACAATTACGATAAGATCATTAAAACAATTAAGTCTTGTATGGTAGAGAAGAACAGCAGAAAACAAACCGTCAATAGAATATAGTTTTTAGGGTCTAATCCTTTATCTGATACTTTAAAGTTTGGTAAATAAGCTCTTCGACAGATTTTCACTTCTCCCGAATAATGGACTTTTTTGAGTTGCGTCACTTTTGTAGTCCATGTACGAGACACATTGGCAAATACGTATATATTAAATGTACCAACAAGTAAACCATTTAATGAGTTCAGCGTACAGTTTAAACTGTAAATATACTAGCAAGGTACAAGAATGAATCGATAAACTTATTTTATAATGCGTAGATATTAGAAAACTAATTATGTTTAAGACAGGATAGTCACTTCACCCTGTTAAAAATAAATAGTGAATTTGATAACAAAAGAGGATTATTCATTGGTATACCTAATATGTTGTAATTAGACTGCAGATCTTTATGCGGTTATAGAAAATTTAAATCTTCACAAACGTACAAAATGCATGCAATATAGAAAAGTATAGAAAATATTAGTAACGAAGTGCATCCTATGATATTTGAAAGGTGAAACCACTCTGTTTTTATGTTCGATATCTTTATTAATATTTATCGAAATAAGAATTTGCGGTCTAGTTATAATTTATAATTGTAAAAGAATTTTTACGCAATAATTCTATGTACACAATTTTTCTAATTTTCCACGTAAATATGTATAAGGTGGCAATTGATGATTTTTAAAACATTATTGCAATTGTGTTCTATTCATTTGCTCCGATTTATTGATATACAATGTGGATTTTGAGTATTTAATTTACATGTACTTTAATTTCAAAGAATTTTGTTTTGGTAAGAGGAAATCTTTTATATCTTCAGCTATCAAGTCTATATTCCTTCTGATCTCCTGCTGGCACAGAAGGTACGTACCTCGTCTAAAGTTACCGATTCAGCAAGAATCTAAAAAGGCAGATTGAGAAAAATTCAAGTCACGAATCAATGATTATATGAGAGAGGAGGTACAGGACAGACCGATCATCTTATGGGACTTCGTGTCACATGCTCTGAAATACCGATAATTTAAAAATTCAGACTTTTCGGAAGAATATCTTTCGTTTTATTATCTGACAAAGAATGTAAACACTTCTAAAGTATTTTAACATACAAAATGTAAGAGCAAAAGCAAAAGTTATACATTTTAGACAATCGAAAAGGTAAAAATGAAAACGAAAGAATAGCATTGGATAAGTGGTCTATCCTGTTCTTAGAACAATAATTACTTATTCTAAAAGAATAGTAATCTTTGTCGAGTCTGTGCACGAAGTCTCGTACGATACAGAATCTCTACCAGGTTCATACCTACTGCAGGTTTAAAGGAACGGTTTCGTCTGCAGCTTGAAGCGCAATCCGTTAGGTGTCCAACCGGATATACTAGGTCACTCATTAAGTCCCCGGTCTGACACATATATGGCAACATTGTTGACAGACCCACGTGATTTCCGGGCAGTATTAACCTTCATACAGTACGTGTTAAAATTTCATGACATTCTGACCGTTAGTTTAGGTTACAGTCATTTTAGTGACCCCAGTTTTGTAATTTTCAAGACAATGATAGAAAGGAATTTCGTGTGTTGATTAAACACTGTTTTTTGATGGGGAAAAGTACTGTTGGAGCCAACAGTGGCTTGAGAAGGATTATGGGGACTGTGCACCAGGGAAATCAACTATTATTGACTGGTATGCTGAATTGAAACGCGGTCGTACAAGCACCGATGATGCTGAACGCTCTGGACGCCCAAAATCGGCAGTTGTTCCAGAAAACATAAAAATGTCCCAAAATTAGTTTTAAAAGACCGTAAAATGAAGTTGCGTGAGATAGCGACACCTTGAAGATATCGGAAGGTAGTGTCTTTACAATTTTACATGAAAATTTGGGCATGCGCAAGTTGCTTTCGAAGTGTTGCCGCGTTTGCTCACCCGACCAGAAGCAACAACGTGTCGACGATTCAGAGCGCTGTTTGGAGCTGTTCAAGCGAAATAAAAAGGATTTCTTGCGTCGGTATGTGACAATGGATAAACATGGATTCACCACTACACGCCTGAATCAAAGAAATCGTCAGCTGAGTGGACAGCAGTCGGTGAAAGTCGTCCAAAGCGACCAAAAACTCAAAAGTCGGCTGGCAAGATTATGGCATCCGTATTTTGGGACGCGCATGGAATTTTGTTCATCGACTATCTTGAAAAGGCAGAACTATCAATAGTGAATATTACATGGCATTATTGGATCGATTGAGTGCAGAAATCCAGAAAAAACGGCCCCACATGCAAAAGAAAAAAGTGCTGTTTCACCAGGACATTGCCCGTGTCACAAGTCGATTAAAACAATGGTTAAATTGGATGAATTACGCTTTGATTGCTTCCCCACCCACCGTACTCTCCAGATTTGGCCCCCAGCGACTACTGGATTTTTGCAGACATGAAAAAAAATGCTCCTGGGAAAGAAATTTGGCTCAAATGAAGAATTGATTGCCGAAACTGAGGCTTATTTTGAGAGCAAGGACAAATCGTTTTACATAAAGGGCATCGAAAAGTTAGAGAGCGTTGGAATCAATGTATTACTCTTGAAGGAGAGTATGTTGAAGAATAAAGTGAATTTTCTAAAAAAAAATTTGTTTTTCTTAGTTAGACCGGAGACTTATTGATGACGTGTTACGTCAGTGGTCCTTACTAAAGAAATATATATTTCAAATGATTTTCGAGAATTCATGAACAAACCTGACAAATCTAACGAAACGAATACGGGCATTAAATTTATTCGTTAAAACAGAGGAACAGAATTTTTTCCATGAAGAAATGGCAAAAAACTTCTAATGAAAGTTCATTTAAAATGGTTCCGCATTGCAACTTGTTGCAAAATCATTGTCTTGTTAGACAATGCTTGCAAATATGTTTAAGCAGATCTTTCAAATATTTCTGCATGTTTTGGTAACTGCGCAAGAAGAACTTGAACTTACGGAAAGGGTAAAAGTGAGGTTAAAATTGTCGTATAAATTATTATAAAAGCAGTTTTATCATGAATTCACTTCAGTACAGTAAATTAAGAATACAGCGATACATTGCGATTCAATAAATTAATCAGTGCAAATTTGAAGTTATATTTTGGTTATTACTAAAATTAAACTTATACATACTTTGACAAGCGTAAGAAAAGAAATAGTACATCATAAATGTATATTAGTTTTGCTTTCTAAATGTTACAAGTAGACTGCAGATCTTTAAGCAGATTCATTTTTTTATATGTAAGGATAAAAAAGTAGAATCTAAATATAGACTAATTTTATCCTTTGACTATTATAAGATGTTGCTTACCTTAAATATTTTGTACACATTTGTACACCAAAGGTATTCTGCACTTTTTTGCACATTTAAATTTTACATAATCACACAAACATCCTCAGTCTAGTTATAAGATGCATTTTACTTTTTGTACACCTTTGCATTATTATACGAATTTTATACATACCATTTTATACATTTGAATATTCCATAAATTCATAAAGATCTGCAGTTTAGTTATTATTTACTTTTGTTCAACCGTGAATAATAATTAATGTGGATTAACAGTACACTATATCTTCTATAATAGAAAATAGAATATTTATACTAGACACCTATAACAGTAATAGAAAATTATTCATAATTAACCAAAGTTTATTTTGTACGTTGTGGGTAACTATATCTACGATACCAACACCGAAAGAAATCAAGATCCAAAAGTAAAGATAGGATATTTTCCGTTCTCTTGAAAAGAGACAAAAACTGCCAAGGTTCTTTCCGTTGTTGTTAGTTCTTCCATTCGTTTATCCACCGTCGTTAAAGTTTCTTGCTCGCAGTAATGAAAAGGGCCCTGTCATATTTTCCACGGAATTAACCGTTTTGTATTCGCACGGTCGGTTTTCTCAGAAGCGTACAAAGTAAGCGTCTCGTGTGTGGTCGAAAATTAAAACACGTAATAACCTGCATCCTCGTGGATATCCGTCGCATTTAGCCGCACTCGTGGCCCTCTTTTTTATAGCGTGCTACGAACGCCCGCTCGCCGCACTCCTCGTTAGCTCAATTTACGATCTAGCTCCAACAACCGTTATTTTCGTAATTCCGTGCCAATTACGCCACTGTAGCTTTTGGGCGCTCTAAAACTGCGCCGGCCAGGGTAATTACATTGGTTGCACCGTTTTATGGGACTGCGACTATACGCCGCGCCCGCCGTGTCTCTCCCCTTACTCCCATTCACCGAATCACCGAAATTGATTGTAATACCCGAGCGAAATTACGAATGCCATGGTATTACGGTGTAATTCGCGGAAAAAAGTCCGAAAAAGTACACCCTACTATTGACGGCGCGCGTTACGACCTGGCAAATTGATTTCGTAGTTTATAGATATTTTTTTGTCTTCATTGTGTTTAACCCTTCGGGGACCGATGCCTGTGTGTGGGCGCGCACCTTAATTTCGTACCACGTGTCCGAATTTATGGCACAAATTCGTTCATATAGATTCCTATGTAATGTAGGATTCCGACGTTTAATATATATTTTTTATTCTCATTAAACTTCGTACACGGAAATCTTACAGGAGGCACTTAGA
>JAMYCR010000198.1:0-42331 GCA_028830335.1 Eucera pruinosa
GTCACGGTGGTGTTCTTTTAAGAGAACCCGTGACTCCCCCCTGAGCGCCAGAGGAGGCAGGAGCTTACGAAGGTACGCCGCTGTGGTTTTAGTGGGTCAAACCCCACACTACCCTTACCGTTCCCCCTGACGGTAAGGGTGTCTGGGTTAGCAGATTTCCACAGCGTAAAAAAAACAAAAAAAAAAAAAATGGGTTAGGTTTGGGTTGGAGAGCATGAGGCTGGAGCGGGCTGACACCCAGTACCGGGACAACCCTAGGACCACCTTGAGGTCCGACGGGGAGACCCCCGGGCTGGGCGAAAACTCCGATGGAACTGATGTTCCCCAGATCGGTTTAGGCGCTAGCACGTATACGGGTATTGCAGCCCGGTGAGCGTGGGACGTGCCTTGCCAGGAAGGGGAATTTCGGTGAAGTTGGGGGCTCAATCTGGCAAGACCACTCGCCTCACCTTCTCGTGGGGCTCTCCGTGACTCCGGACCGACTTTCGGTCGGGCTGGAGTTCGAAAGAGCGAGTGGCATTCGGGAGGGGATCTCCAGGGGCCGAGCCGCAGTCATGCGGCCGGTACGGGTAGCGAACCCGGAGTACCCGAGCACCTACACCGTAAACCAGTGGTCATGTTTTACTGGAACGGGGGCTTGCCTTAACCGGCGGCCCCGCGAGGATGACAACCTCTATAAAAAATCCCTAGCCCCAAGCTGCGGCACGCGGTGAAGAGGGTGCGTCTGGAGTAAGCGCCAGACGTGGCTGGTGGGTGCACCAGTCGTTAGCGACCAACCCGGGGTACCTGGCGACCCCCCGGGCGTATCAGCCTTCCCCGGGGAAGGCGGCTCTGCCCGGGGCGACGTTTCATTTCCGACCACACTCGTGGGATCAATTATGTATTGTTCAAACTCAAAAAACAAAGCGAAGAGGGTAGGCGCGAGGAGGGGGAGACGTCTGGTTCGACCAGAGTGGGCGGGGAGGGAGATCGTCAGGCTGGCCCACGACTCCAAAAAGGGGAGACCAGCGGGGACCGCGGCAGGGCTCCGGGCGTCGAGCGCGACGCTGCGGGGCCCAGCACGGAGGAAGGCAGCCCCGTAATGGGACTTCGAACGAGGAGTGGGAGGATGCTTCCCCCCGCGCCCATCACGTCCGATGACGGAGAGGAGTCCGACTGCTCCTTCGTCTCGCTTTCGTCGAGACCGGACAGTCGCTCCTCCTCCAAAAAGAGGGGCAGGCCGCCAACAACCGGCGAGTACGTCGGCATGGCAGAGGCAAAACGCCGATATGTGGAGGCCCACGAGGCGGAAATGGAGGTCAGGGAGGTAGAGAGAATTCTCGACCCCTCAGTACCTCCCCGAAAGCCGGGCAAGGGGACAATTCCCCTCCCCGACGAAGTAGATATGGCGAGGGACTACCGCCAAAAGCCTACAGCAGAGATGTGGCGGCGGTAGTCCTAGAGTTCATGGACGAAGTCCTGAAAGTGGCGTCGGTGTCGAAGGGGCTCAAGGGCAACCTGTCACGAGCCCTTAGAATTGCCGTCCTAAACACAAGAACCGGCGTGATGGAGCTGGCCGGACGGTCGTCCACCGCTACCACACGGAAGCTCGAGGAGGAGAACCGTGCCTTACGTGAGCAGATGGTGGACCTGAAAGCCGAAATGGCCAGGCTCCGTGAGGCCGTGGAATCCCGGCCGCTCAGGCCGCGGACACCACCGCGACAGCCTTTGACCTCAAGAATTGAGGCTGCGCGAGCAACGTCTGCGTCTGTGGACGTCACGAGGTGGCGCCAAGGGCAAGCAGCCCGGCTCACGGTCCTCCAGCGATTGTGAGGAAAGTGGTAATTGGGGAGAACCTACTCGACCGCATCGGCTCCCTCATCGATGCGAAGCTGGCGTCGTGTAAGAGGGAGCAGGCGATCCGCGTGGAGCCGACCTCGGCGGAAGCACCCGCAGAGACGGCCTCAAAGCCGACCAAGAGTCAGCGGCGGAGGGAAAGGCAGGCGGCAGCGGCCGCTGCGAAAGCAGCGCCCACCAAGGCTCCGCAGCCTTCCAAGGCAGCAGGCGGTCAAAGGCCGCTGGTCAGCGTCAGCCGGCGCAGCAAACGCACGGCCGCTGACCGAGAGGAACGACAAAGGAAGCCTGGTACGGAGGAGTGGGCAAAGGTGGTTGGACGCTAAGGAGCGGCGTGATGCTTGCCGCCAAAACGCCCACCACCTCCTGCAAAATCCCCAGCGAAGCCTGCTACTCAAAGCAGGAGCAGCGGGTGGCAGGCAATGCTAGACACGCCTAACGGGAAGACGCCGGCATAGGAGCCAGCTACCGGCCTCGACCGCCGCGGACAGCGGCCGTCACTGTGACAGGTCCCCGCGAACGGCTAAACTGTACGTACGCGGAGGTTATGTCGACGGCTAGGTCTAAAATAAACCTAGCATCCGTCGGCATCACAGCCCTCAAGATGAGGAGGGCAGTTACTGGTGCCCTGGTTCCTGGAAATACGGGGCCGGAGGGTAGCGAAAAGGCCGACAAACTGGCCGGAAAGATGTCGGAGGCCCTACAGGGCAGCGGGGTGAAGGTCGCCAGGCCACGACACGTGGCTGAAATACGCAGTACGGGGCCTGGACGACTCTGTCACCCGAAAGAAGTTGCTGCGGCGGTCGCCGCTGCTGCAGGGTGCAAGGTGGAGGAAGTCCAGACCGGGAAATCCGGGTCATCCTCCAACACATTGGGCACCCTGTGGGTAAGATGCCCAGCAGGCCGGCTGCTAGGAAACTGGCGATTGCCGGTAAGGTGTCGGTGGGCTGGACGGAGGCGAAGGTGGAGCCGCTAAAAGCCCGGCCCCTTCAATGTTACCGCTGTCTCGAAATGGGGACACACGCGACAGCGGTGCACAAACGAGACGGATCGCTCGGGTCGCTGTTATATCTGCGGCGACCTGGGCCACACGGCGAACGCCTGTAAGTCCGCCTCCCCGAAATGTCCGGTTTGCACGGACCAGGGGAGGCCGGCAGGGCACCGTCTCGGGAGCCGGGCGTGCACGGCCGCCACCGGCAGAAGGTCCGGTTAGAGGAGGAAGGAAGGCGGGGCCACCGGCAAGCAGCCCCCGCCGCAACTGTCCGCCGAAAGCACCCCGGCGGCAGAGAGGAAGGTAGTGGCTGAGAAGCCACCCGTGGCTGCGCCAGAACAAGCGCAGCCGCGGCCGTGCATGGACACGACGGCCTAAAATTCACGGGCCCAATAGTCCAGGCCAACCTCAATCGCTCGGCCAGGGCGCAAGACCTGCTTATGCAGGCCATGGCCGAGCGGGGTTGCAGGGTTGGCCGTCGTGGCGGAGCCCCACCGTGTCCCAGACCATCCCCACTGGACTGGAGACTCGGTGGGCTCCGTCGCCGTCGTGTCGGGAGGAAGGCCGGGTTCCCCGTCGTGCAGTCTCATTGAGCGCGGCGTGGGATACCTGGCCGTAGAGTGGGGAGGTTTGGCGGTGGTGGCCATTTATGCGCCTCCCAGCTGGCCTCTCGCGTCATTTGAGGAGTACCTGGCCGGGGTTGGGAGGTGTATCTCCCGCTGCCTTCCCCGTCCCGTACTCGTCCTGGGAGACTTTAACTCCAAAGCTGAGGCTTGGGGGTCCCCCAGGACAGACGCGAGAGGTAGGGAGGTGCTCGAATGGGCGGCAGGATTGGAGCTCTTACTACTTAATACGGGCTCCGTCCAGACGTGTGTGCGGCAGCTCGGGGGGTCCATCATAGACCTTTCATGGGCTACACCCCCCGCCGCACGCCGTGTTACGGGGTGGAGGGTGGCGGAAGAGGTCGAAACGTTATCTGACCACAGGTACGTGGTCCTCGACCTCTCCGCCGCCTTAAACGCGGCACCCCGTCGCCGCCCAGGAAGGCCGCCACCGCGATGGGCGCTTAAGCGCATGGATGAGGACGCCCTGATGGCCGCAGCTATAGCCGCAGCATGGCTACAGCCTCCGGCAGAGCCCGTCGACGCGGAGGTGGAGGCCCAATGGTTCCGGGGAGCAATGACGTCAGTGTGTGACGTCGCAATGCCCCGGGCCAGGGTCCACCCGAGGAAGGCGGTGTATTGGTGGTCGAGCAAGATCGCGCAACTTCGCACGGAGTGCAACATCGCGCGACGCCAATACACCCGCTCCCGTCGACGGCGTAGAGAGCCGGAGGGGAAGGCTGCGGAGCTGTATGGGCCCTACCGAGAGAAAGTAGTTGCCCTGCAGCGGGCCATCAAAGAGGCGAAGGCCCACGCCTGGAGGGTTCTCCTCGGCTCTCTGGACCGCGATCCATGGGGGCGCCCTTACCGATATGGTGATGGGAAGACTGCGTCCATGGGCGCCCCCGGTCACGGCGAGCCTCGACCCTCCACTCCTCGGGCGGGTGGTAGGCGCGCTGCATCGCCGTGGTGGCGAGGCGTCACGCCCCCGTCCGGAACCGGAGGACCGAAGCATCGATGGTCCTCCGATATGGGGGTCACGGAAGGGGAGATGGCCGTGGCTATCCATCGCCTCCGGGCAAGTCAAAAGCCCCGGGGCCGGATGGGATACCCGGCAAGGCGTGGGCGAAAGCCCTGGGCGTCCTCGGGGAGCGGCTGAGAGCGATGCTCTCAGCCTGTCTGAGGTCGGGGGTATTTCCCGACCTCTGGAAGGTGGGAAGGCTAGTCCTTATCCCGAAGGACGGAAGGCCCGCAGAGAGTCCCTCCGCGTACCGGCCGATATGTTTGCTCGACGAGGCGGGGAAGCTGCTTGAGCGAATAATCGCCAAGCGCCTCGTCGAGCACCTGTCCCGCGTCGGCCCCGATCTGGCGGACTGCCAGTATGGCTTCCGGGATGGGCGAGCCACCACCGATGCAGTGGCTCGCCTGAGGTCCGTCTCGGATGCGGCAGTCGCCCGGGGCGGGTGTGTGTGGCGGTGTCTGTGGATATCGTCAACGCCTTCAACACCCTGCCCCTGACCGCCATCAGGGAGGCGCTCGAACGTCACCGAGTGCCTCCATACCTGAGGGCGGTCATCGGGGAGTACCTGCGGGACAGGCGGATAGAGTTCCCAGGCCGGTACGGGACGATGCGGAGGGACGTGGACCGCGGGGTTCCGCAGGGGTCAGTCTTAGGACCCCTGCTATGGAACCTCGGTTTCGACGCGGTCCTGCGGGCCGCAATCCCCGACGGCGCACATGTCATCTGCTACGCGGATGACACGTTGATTGTGGCCGTCGGGAAGACCCTCCGGAGAACCATCCGGAGGGTGGAGGTGGCAGCAGCAGCAGTCGTGGGGAGGATCTGCGACCTGGGCCTCCGGATCGCGCCGGAAAAGACCGAGGCTATACTCTTCAGGCAGCCTCGGTCTCGGCGGCCGGAGAGGTCGTGGGTCCGGGTAGGTGGTGCCTACGTCGAGGTGGGTTCCCGAATGAAGTATTTGGGGCTCACACTCGACAGCCACTGGCGCTTCGAGGCGCACTTTGACCGCCTCGTCCCCCGAGTCGAAAGGGCGGCGGCCGCGCTTGGCCGCCTTCTGCCCAGCCCCGGGGGACCATGGGGACAGGATTCGCCGCCTATACATGGGAGTGGTGCGATCGATGACCCTCTACGGGGCCCCGATCTGGGCTCCGGACGTGATGGCCAGCCGGCGCAACAAACAACAGTTGCGCCGGCTCGAGCGACGGATGGCCATCCGCGTCGTGAGGGGGTATCGCACCACGTCCTACATGGCGGCGATGGCCCTGGCGGGTGAATTGCCCTTCGAGCTGCAGGCGGCTGTACGCGCGTGCGTCTATGCGCGCGTGCAAGCCATACGCCGGGTTCGAGGGGTTCCGCCGGGGCCCGAGGCGGTCCGAGGCTTCGAGAGCTGGTCCCGGAGACGCGCGCTTGTCTGGTGGCGTGGGGAGCTTCAAGCCCACGCCGCCGAGCGCGTCCCGGGGGCCCTCCTGCCACACCTAGATAGGTGGCGGGAGAGGTCGGGCAGGCCCACCTACCGAATGACGCAGGTATTCACCGGACATGGATGTTTCGGTGTCTACCTGCGTCGCATAGGGAGGGAAGAGACTGCTGGCGGCCACCACTGCAGTCTGGAGGAGGAAGACACGGCGCAGCACACGCTGGAGGTGTGCCCCGCCTTTTCAGCGCTGCGCCGTGGCCTCCAGCTGCATATCGGTTGGGACCTCTCGCTGCCAGCAGTAGTTGGGGCAATGCTGGACAGCGAGAGGAATTGGAGGGCGGTTGCCTCCTTCTGCGAACAGGTAATGCTGCAGAAGGAGGCGGCCGAGCGGGGTCGGGAACTGTCCGACCCCGCGCGAAGAGCCCGGGGGAGTCGCGGCCGTAGAGCCATAGGCCCGCCCCCGGGGACTTGAGGGAAGCCGGTCACCTCCTAAATACAACTGGGGTGGCCGGCGGTCCGGCTCTGTAGAGCTGGCGGAGTTGGGGCGGCGTAAGTTGCGGGTACGTTCAATTTGAACCCGCACTGCCGCCCCGGTGGCCGTGGCGTTCTGGGCGGGGGCCCGGGGCGCCTCGAGTATACGGCCACGAGATGGAGCGGTGCAGGGCGCGACCTCCCTGCACTGCGGAACCAGGAGAAAGGGGGGATTAGTTTCCGAACCCCCCTCTGGACGCGCCGGCCCTTAGTAAATCAGGGCCGGCATGGTATGGGGGAGTCGCGGTTGGAGTTCTCTGAGAGGCCCCGCGACTCCCCCCTAATGCCTGAGGAGGCATTGCGTCCGAAAGGTCGCCGCTGTGTTTTTAGTGGGTCAAACCCCACACTACCCTTGCCGTTCCCCCGGACGGTAAGGGTGTCTGGCTAGCAGATTTTCACAGCGTAAAAAAAAAAAAAAAAAAAATAAAAAAAAAAAAAAAAAAAAAAAAAAAAAAAAAAAAATGGGTTAGGTTTGGGTTGGGGAGCATGAGGCTGGAGCGGGCTGACACCCAGTACCGGGACAACCCTACGACCACCTGAGGTCGGACGGGGAGACCCCCGGGCTGGGCGAAAACTCTGATGGAACTGATGTTCCCTTGATCGGTTTAGGCGCTAGCACGTATACGGGTATTGCAGCCCGGTGAGCGTGGGACGTGCCTTGCCAGGAAGGGGAATTTCGGTGAAGTTGGGGGCCCAATCTGGTCAAGACCACTCGCCTCACCTTCTCGTGGGGCTCCCTGTGACTCCTGGACCGACTTCGGTCGGGCTGGAGTTCGAAAGAGCGAGTGGCAGTCGGGAGGGGACCTCCAGGGGCCGAGCCGCAGTCATGCGGCCGGTACGGGTAGCGAACCCGGAGTACCCGAGCACCTACACCGTAAACCAGTGGTCATGTTTTACTGGAACGGGGGGCTTGCCTTAACTGGCCGGCCCGCGAGGATGACAACCTCTATAAAAAATCCCTAGCCCCAAGCTGCGGCACGCGGTGAAGAGGGTGCGTCTGGAGTAAGCGCCAGACGTGGCTGGTGGGTGCACCAGTCGTTAGCGACCAACCCCGGGGTACCTGGCGACCCCCCGGGCGTATCAGCCTTCCCCGGGTAAGGCGGCTCTGCCCGGGGCGACGTTTATTTCCGACCACGCTCGTGGGATCTGTTATGGAATCTTTAATAAACACAAAAACCGTGGTGGAAGGAGGCGAGAGGGAGGTGGCTGCTGGAGTATCCAGCGGCAACATGGAGGGTGCTTGTGACGTTTCGTCACGGCCCCAGTCGAGGGCGAGCAACGGGGACCGGGACCGGTCTCCCGTGGTCGACCTCACCCAGGCGGGGCCCAGTTCGGAGGGCAGCCCCATATTGGGAATTCGAACAAGGAGTGGGAGGAGGCTTCCTCCCGCTCCCATCTGTTCAGACGAGGGCGAGGAGTCAGACTGCTCCTTCGCTTCGCTCCAGTCGGGGCCAAGCAGCCGCTCTTCGTCGAAGAAGAGGGGCAGGCCGCCAACAACCGGCGAGTACGTCGGCATGGCGGAGGCCAAACGCAGATATGTGGAGGCTCACGAGGCGGAGATGGAGGTGCGTGAGGTTGAGGCAATTCTCGACCCCTCGTTGCCTCCACCAAAACCGGGTAAGAGTGGTATCCCGCTCCCCGACGAAGCTGAATTGGCGAAGGAGTATCGCCAGAGACCCACCGTGGACCTGGTGGCAGGCGTCCTCGAGGCAATGGATGAGGTCGTCAAAGTGTCTTCCGTATCCAAAGGCCTGAAGGGCAACCTGGCCAGGCGGCTACGAATCATAGCCCTAAACACACGGACCGGAATAACGGAGATGGCCGTCCGATCAACCACGGACGCCACACGCCAGCTGGAGGCGGAGAACAATACCCTCCGCGGCCAGATGGCGGAATTGAGGGCGGAGATGGCCAGGCTCCGTGAGATAGTGGAGTCACGGCGGCAGAAGCAGCGACCGCGGACGCCACCGCCGCCAATGCCGCTGGCCACTAGGATAGAGGCAGCGCGGGAAGAAATGCAGGAGCTGGCGCTGGAGGAAGCCAGCCCTGCACGCCAGCCTCCGGCAGTGGTCCGGAAGGTGGAGCCGGTTGGGGATAATATCCTCGACCGTATTAGCTCCCTTATCGACGCCAAGCTGGCGTCGTTTAAGAGGGAGCAGGCACTGCGGGAGGCCCCCAACACGGCGGCGACCCCCGCTCCTGCGCAGAAAGCCTCTAAGCTGAATAAGAGGCAGAAGCGGCGACAGAGAGAGGCAGCGGCGGCCGCTGCGAGTACGGCGGCCACCAAAACGCCGCAGCAGGGCAAACCAGCGGCCGGACCAAGTGCCGCAAAGAAGCAGCAGCCGGCGCAGACAACCGCGGCTCAGCCTAAGACCGGAAAGGACGAGTGGGCAAAGGTGGTGGGGCGGAAAGAGCGCCGCGACACCGCTGCCGCCGCCAAATTGCGAACCCCCACCCCAAAGTCCCCTGCCAACCCTGCCAATAAGCAGGGTGCTGCGACTGGCGGTAGGGGCAAACAGGGCTCTGGGAAGGCTCCGGCAAAGAAGCCGTTGCCGCCTCGCCCCCCACGCATGGCGGCCGTCACTGTGACGGTCCCAACGGGGGGCAAGGTTACATACGCCGAGGCGATGGCCACCGCAAGGGCTAAAGTCAATCTGGCGGAGGTCGGCATTGACTCCCTCAAGATACGGAAGGGGGTGACCGGTGCGCTCGTCCTGGAAGTGCCGGGACCAGACGGCACTGCTAAGGCCGATATATTGGCGGCCAGAATGTCCGCGGCGTTAGACAGTATGGGGGTGAAGGTCGCCAGGCCAACAAAGAGCGCAGAGTTGCGCATCAGAGGCCTGGAAGACTCTGCAACCCCCAAGGAGGTTGCTGCTGCCGTCGCCGCAGCTGGGGGGTGCCGCCACGGAGGAGGTAGCCACGGGCGAAATTCGCTCCACCTCCTCCGGCATGGGCACCATTTGGGTCCGCTGCCCAGCTGCCGCCGCTCGTAAATTGGCGGTGGCGAAGAAGGTGAATGTTGGGTGGACCCAAGCGACGGTGGAGGCCCTCCAAGCCAGGCCCCTGCAGTGCTACCGCTGCCTCGAAATGGGGCACACCAGGCAGCGGTGCACAAACGAGGCGGATCGCTCGGGTCGCTGCTACATTTGCGGCGACCTGGGCCATAGAGCAAGCGCCTGTAAGGCCACCTCCCCGAATTGCGCAGTGTGCGCGGACCAGGGGAGGCCGGCAGGGCACCGCCTCGGGAGCCGGGCGTGTAACGCCGCGGCCGCCAGGAAAGGCGGTAAGGGAAGGAAGGGGGCACCGGCAGCAGCCCCTGCCAAAACCGTCGCCGCAGTTACACCGGCGGCGGTCAAGGAAGTAGTGGCGGAGACGCCATCCGTGGCCGTGGCAGAGGCCGCGCAGGTAATGGACACGACGGCCTAAAATTCGCGGCCATAGTGCAGGCTAACCTCAACCGCTCGGCCAGAGCCCAGGACCTGCTCATGCAGGCCATGGCCGAGTGGGGTGCCGGGTTGGCCGCCGTGGCGGAGCCCTATAGAGTCCCAGACCACACCCACTGGCTGGGAGACCCGCTGGGCTCCGTCGCCGTCGTGTCCGGAGGGAGGCCGGGTGCCCCGTCGTGCACGCTCATTGAGCGCGGCGGGGGCTACCTGGCCGTTGAGTGGGGAGGTATGGCGGTGGTGGCCATTTATGCGCCTCCCAGCTGGACTCTCGCGTCTTTCGAGGAGTACTTGGACGGGGTTGGGAGATGTATCTCCCGCTGCCTTCCCCGTCCGGTACTCGTCTTGGGGGACTTCAACTCCAAAGCCACGGCTTGGGGTTCCCCCAGGACCGATGCGAGAGGAAGGGAGGTGCTGGAATGGGCGGCTGGACTGGGGCTCCAATTGTTGAATAGGGGCTCCGTCCAGACGTGCGTGCGGCAACACGGGGGGTCCATAGTAGACCTGTCATGGGCTACACCCCCCGCCGCGCGCCGTGTAACGGGGTGGAGGGTGGCGGAAGGGGTCGAAACGTTATCGGACCACAGATACGTGGTCCTCGACCTCTCCGCTGCTCCAAAGGTGGCACCCCGTCGCCGCCCAGGTAGGCCGCCACCGCGGTGGGCGCTTACGCGCCTCGACCAGGACGCCCTGATGGCAGCGGCCCATGTGATGGCCTGGCAGAATCCTCCCGCAGAACCTGTCGACGGGAACGCGGAGGCCCATTGGTTCCGGGGTGCTATGACGTCCATTTGCGACGTCGCCATGCCCCGGGCCTGGGTCCATCCCAGGAAGGCCGTGTACTGGTGGTCGCGCGAAATAGCGGAGCTTCGCACAGAGTGCAACCGCGCGCGACGCCAGTACACCCGCGCCCGTCGACGTAGGCGGGAGGTGCAGGCAAGGGTCGCTCAGCTGTACGGGCTCTACAGAGAAAAAGTGGTAGCCCTGCAGCTGGCCATCAAGGACGCGAAGGCCCACGCGTGGAGAGTACTCCTCGGCTCTCTCGACCGAGACCCATGGGGGCGTCCCTACCGGATGGTGATGGGACGTTTACGTCCGTGGACGCCCCCGGTCACGGAGAGCCTTGACCCCGACCTACTCGGGCGGGTGGTGAACACGCTGTTTCCCCCTGGTGGGGAGTTAGTGTCTCGCCCCCGTTCCGGGACGGAGGACCAACCTGTCCAATGGTCCTCCGATTACGGGGTCACGGAGGAGGAAATGGCCGCGGCTATCCGCTGGCTCCGGGGCAAGAACAAGGCTCCGGGGCCCGATGGGATACCCGGCAAAGCGTGGGCCCAGGCGATGGGCGTCCTGGGTGATAGGCTGAGAGCCACCTTCTCAGCCTGCCTTGGGTCAGGTGTCTTCCCCAGCCTGTGGAAATGGGGAAGGATGGTCCTCCTGAGGAAGGAGGGCAGGCCCGCGGACTCTCCCTCCGCGTACCGGCCCATTTGTTTGCTCGACGAGGCAGGAAAGATGCTTGAGCGTATAATCGCCAAGCGCCTCGTCGGGCATCTATCCCGTGTTGGCCCCGATCTGGCGGACTGCCAGTTCGGCTTCCGAGATGGGCGAGCCACCACTGACGCAGTGGCTCGCCTGAGGTCCATCTCGGATGCGGCAGTCGCCCGGGGTGGGGTGTGTGTGGCGGTGTCTTTAGACATCGCCAACGCTTTCAACACCTTGCCCCTGACCGCCATCAGGGAGGCACTCGTACGCCACGGAGTGCCTCCATACCTGAGGGCGGTCATCGGGGACTATCTGCGGGATAGGGGGATAGAGTTCCCGGGCCGGTACGCTACACAGCGGAGGGAGGTCGACCGCGGGGTTCCACAGGGCTCAGTTTTGGGCCCGCTCCTGTGGAACCTCGGTTACGATGCGGTCTTGCGGGCCCCAGTTCCCGACGGCGCCACAGTTATCTGCTATGCAGATGACACGCTAGTGGTAGCCGTCGGAGATACCCTCGGGAGGGCCATCAACAGGGCGGAGGTGGCGGCTGCAGTCGTCCTGAGGAGGATCCGCGACCTGGGACTCCGGGTGGCGTTGGATAAGACCGAGGCCATTTGCTTCCACCGGCCTCGGTCTAAGCCCCCGGGAGGGTCGCGGATGATGGTGGGCGGCGCCAGCGTCGAGGTGGGGTCCAGGATGAAGTACTTGGGCCTCATCCTCGACAGCACGTGGCGCTTCGAGGCCCACTTCGACCGCCTCGTCCCCCGAGTCGAGAGGGCGGCGGCCGCGTTAGGCCGCCTACTGCCCAATCTCGGGGGACCCGGGGACCGGGTACGCCGCCTATATATGGGAGTGGTGCGCTCCATGGCGTTATACGGAGCCCCTATATGGGCTCCGGGCGTCATGGCCAACCGGCGCTGCAAACAACTTTTGCGCCGGTTGGAGAGGCGGATGGCCATAAGGGTCATCCGCGGTTATCGCACCACGTCCTACGTGGCGGCGATGTCCCTGGCGGGGGAGATACCCCTCGAACTGCAGGCGGCCGTGCGCGCGTGTTTATATGCGCGCGTACGTGCCATAAGCCGGGTTCGAGGAATCCCGCCGGGGCCCGAGGCGGTCGCGGGCTTCGAGCGCTGGGCCCGGAGACGCGCGTTGGAGAGGTGGCGTGGGGAGTTACAATCCCACGCCGCCGAGCGCGTCCCGGGTGCGCTCCTGCCACAGCTCGACAGGTGGCGGGAGAGGGCTGGCGCGCCCACCTATAGGATGACACAGGTGCTCACCGGACACGGTTGTTTCGGTGTGTACCTGTGTCAAATAGGGCGGGAGGGGACGGCAGGCTGCCACCATTGCAGCTTGGAGGAGGTGGATTCGGCGCAGCACACGCTGGAGGCATGCCCCGCCTTTACAGCGCTGCGCCGAGACTTGCAAATGCAAGTCGGGTGGGACCTCTCGCTTCCAGCACTAGTAGGGGCAATGCTGGATAGCGAGAGGAATTGGAGGGCGGTTTCCTCCTTCTGCGAGCAAGTAATGCTGCAGAAGGAGGCCGCCGAGCGGGGTCGCGAGATAAATGACCCCGCTCGAAGAGCCCGGCGGCGTGGCCAAAGAAATATAGGCCCGCCCCCGGGGATGGGAGGAAGTGCAGGCGACCCTTTGTAACATGTGGGTCGCCTGCAGCCGGTGAATCCGGCGGAGTAGGGGCGGCAGAAGAAGCGGGTACGACACAAGTGGACCCGCGAAGCCGCCCCGGTGGCCGTGGCGTTCTGGGCGGGGGCCCGGGGCGCCTCGATTATACGGCCACGAGATGGAGCGGTGCAGGGCGCGACCTCCCTGCACCGCGGAACTAGGAGAAAGGGGGGATTAGTTTCCGAACCCCCCTCGGGACGCGCCGGCCCTTAGTAAATCAGGGCCGGCATGGTATGGGGGAGTCGCGGTTGGAGTTCTCTGAGAGGCCCCGTGACTCCCCCCTAATGCCTGAGGAGGCATTGCGTCCGAAAGGTCGCCGCTGTGTTTTTAGTGGGTCAAACCCCACACTACCCTTGCCGTTCCCCCGGACGGTAAGGGTGTCTGGCTAGCAGATTTTCACAGCGTAAATAAAAAAAAAAAAATGGGTTGGAGAGCATGAGGCTGGAGCGGGCTGACACCCAGTACCGGGACAACCCTAGGACCACCTGAGGTCCGACGGGGAGACCCCCGGGCTGGGTGAAAACTCCGATGGAACTGATGTTCCCCAGATCGGTTTAGGCGCTAGCACGTATACGGGTATTGCAGCCCGGTGAGCGTGGGACGTGCCTTGCCAGGAAGGGGAATTTCGGTGAAGTTGGGGGCTCAATCTGGCCAAGACCACTCGCCTCACCTTCTCGTGGGGCTCTCCGTGACTCCGGACCGACTTCGGTCGGGCTGGAGTTCGAAAGAGCGAGTGGCAGTCGGGAGGGGACCTCCAGGGGCCGAGCCGCAGTCATGCGGCCGGTACGGGTAGCGAACCCGGAGTACCCGAGCACCTACACCGTAAACCAGTGGTCATGTTTTACTGGAACGGGGGGCTTGCCTTAACCGGCCGGCCCGCGAGGATGACAACCTCTATAAAAAATCCCTAGCCCCAAGCTGCGGCACGCGGTGAAGAGGGTGCGTCTGGAGTAAGCGCCAGACGTGGCTGGTGGGTGCACCAGTCGTTAGCGACCAACCCCGGGGTACCTGGCGACCCCCCGGGCGTATCAGCCTTCCCCGGGTAAGGCGGCTCTGCCCGGGGTGACCTCCTTTCCGACCACACTCGTGGGAATTACTATGGAAAATTTAAGCAACACAAAAAACCTTGATATAGAGGAGGCAGGTAACGAGGAGGTGAGCGAGAGGGAGGTTGATAGTAGGAGGCATCTAGAGATGTGCCGTGACGCTATAGTCCGGCTCTCTCCGTGCACGGATCTGTTTAGATCCCCAGCTGTGCCACGTGGCGTAGTGGCGAACGTCCAATCCGCCACAACGCAGAGCTCGGACATGGCGGGACCCAGTGGGGAGGACACTGAGAGTCGGTCGGTGACAAAAACCAGGAGCCGTAAAAACCTCCCACCGCCGGTCGTCGATACAGACGACGAGGAGGATTCGGATGCATCGTGCGTCTCGTTAATCTCGAGGTGCGAGAGCCGAGCATCTGAGGCGTCGACGGCGTCCACAGGCTCGAGAAAGAGGGGCAGGCCCCCAACCACGGGGGACTACGTCGGCCTTGCTGAGGCGAAGCGACGGTATGTCGAGGCACAGGAGGCAGAGCAGGAGGTGAGGGAGGTTGAGGCGATCCTCAACCCCTCTGTCCCGCCTCGCAGAACTAAGGGGAAGGGAACAATTCCCCTCCCCGACGAGGCGGAACTCTCCTGCCAATTCCGCAAGCGCCCAACGGCGGACGTGGCGGCACTCGTCCTGGAATACCAGGACGAGGTAGAGAAGGTGGCCTCCGTGTCAAAGGGCCTTAAGGGCAACCTTGCCCGAGCCCTCAGGGTGGCGGCCTTGAACACACGTACGGCCATCATGGAGCTGACCAACAGGTCGGCCTCCGCTGCCAGCCGTGAACTGGAGGCGGAGAACAGAAGCCTCCGTGAACAGCTGGCAGAGCTGAGGGCCGAGGTGGCGGGGCTGCGCCAGGCATTTGAGGGCCGTCGACTATCCCCGACACCGCTCCCCCGTATGGAGGTCGAGGTGACTGTGCCACCTCCCGCTGAAGCAGCAGATACCCGTATCCCTGCCCCGCCCAGTCCGGTCCGTCGTCAGACGCTGACGAGTCCGCCGCAAGTGCAGGCGGAGGAGGAGCTGCTCAAGCGCATTGGGACCCTAATCGATGCCAAACTGGCGTCGTTTAGTCGAAACGCGGATGAGGGTGGACACGAGAGTGTCACAGAATCCTCCCCCAACAAAAAACCGGTCTGGCAGAAAAAGGGGAAGAAGAAGGCGCAGAAGAATGCGACGGGGGCTGCAGCGGGAGGAACTGAGGCCTCGAAGGCGCCACAAGCACCTAAGGCGGCGCAAAAGACGACGCAGCCACAACGTCCTCCACAAAAGGGCAACACGGCCCCCCATCCTCATCAAGAGGAGTGGGCCAAGGTGGTGGGGAGGAAGCAGCGGCGTCAGAACGCAGCTGGAAAAGCAGCCACGGCTGCCGGAGAACCGGGCAAACTTGCAGGTAAGCAAGGAGCACCAGCAGGGAGGAAAGTGCAGGGCCCCACTGGGCCGGCCAAAAAATCACTGCCGGCCCGCCCCCCGCGCACTGCGGCCGTCACTGTGACGGTCCCCGCGGGAGGCAAACTCTCCTATGCGGAGGTAATGACGACCGCAAAGTCCAAGATTAACTTGGCAGAGGTCGGCATTACCTCCCTCAAGTTGAGGAGAGCCGTGACTGGGGCCCTGGTGATGGAAATCGCCGGGCCGGAGGGCGCAGAAAAGGCCGACGCGCTGGCGTCCCGAATGGTGGCGGCCCTGGAAGGCACTGGGGTGACAGTCGCCAGGCCAATCAAGCGGGCGGAACTCCGCCTGCGCGGCCTGGATGACTCGGTCACCCCGAAGGAGGTAGCGGCGGCGGTTGCTGCCGCTGGTGGCTGCCGTGCAGAAGAGGTTCAGACCGGGGAGGTACGGTCCTCCTCCTCCACAATGGGCACCATCTGGGTGCGGTGCCCGTCGGCCGCCGCCAGGAAACTGGCGGTGGTAGGGAATGTGGCGATCGGCTGGACGCGGGCGACGGTTGAGTCGCTCCAGGCACGGCCTCTACAATGCTACCGCTGCCTGGAAATGGGCCACACCAGGCTGCGGTGCACGAACGAGGCGGACAGGTCGGGTCGCTGCTATATATGCGGCGACCCAGGCCACAAGGCCAGTGTCTGCAAAGCCTCCCCCAAGTGTCCGGTGTGTGCGGACCAGGGGAGGCCTGCAGGACACCGCCTCGGGAGCCGTGCCTGTAAGGCCGCGTCCGGCAAAAATGCTGGAGGAAAGGGGAGGAAGAAGGCGGGGTCGACGGCAGCAGACCCCGCTGCACCCGTCGCCGAAGGCACCACGGCGACGGGGAGAGACACCGGAGTGGTGGCTAGTGAGCCACCCGTGGCCGCGCCAGGAAAAGGCGCGGCCGCGGCGGAGATGGACACGACGGAGTAATGGGGCCCGAGGGCCCTATACTCCAGGTCAACCTCAACTGCTCGGCCAGGGCGCAAGACCTGCTTATGCAGGCCATGGCCGAGCAGGGGGCCGGGTTGGCCGTAGTGGCGGAGCCATACCGAATACCGCCCCACCCGCATTGGGTGGGTGACACGGTAGGCTCCGTCGCTGTCGTGTGGGGAGGGAGGCCGGGTACCCCGTCTTGTAAGCTCATCGAGCGAGGCACGGGGTACCTGGCAGTGGGGTGGGGGGAAATCGCGGTGGTGGCCTTATACGCACCTCCGAGTTGGTCCCTCGAGTCATTCGAACGGTATCTGGACGGGGTCGGGAGATGCATCTCCCGCTGCCTTCCCCGTCCGGTACTCGTCCTGGGCGACTTTAACTCTAAAGCTACGGCTTGGGGGTCGCCCAGGACCGACTCGAGGGGCATGGAGGTGCTCGATTGGGCGGCAGGACTGGAGCTCCGTTTGCTGAATACGGGCTCCGTCCTCACGTGCGTGCGGCAAAACGGGGGGTCGATTGTCGACCTGTCCTGGGCAACGCCCTCTGCCGCGCGCCGTGTCACGGGGTGGAGGGTGGCGGAAGAGCTCGAGACATTATCGGACCACCGATACATCGTCATCGGGCTCTCCGCCGCCCCGCAAGCGGCACCCCGTCGCCGCCCTGGAAGACCGCCACCGCGATGGGCGCTAAAGCGCCTGGATCAGGACGCCTTGGTGGCTGCAGCCCTGGCCATGTCGTGGCTGGTTCCTCCCGAAGGTAATGTCGACGCGGCGGTAGAGGCCCGTTGGTTCCGGGGCGCAATGACGTCCATTTGCGACGTCGCAATGCCCCGGGCCAGGGTCTACGCCAGGAAGGCGGTGTACTGGTGGTCGCACGAAATCGCGGAACTACGCACACTGTGCATCCGCGCGCGACGCCAGTACACCCGTTGCCGTCGTCGACGACGGGAGGAGGAAGGCCGGGCTGCGGAGCTGTATGGGCGCTACAGGGAGAGAGTAGTTGCCCTGCAGCGAGCCATCAAGGAGGCAAAGGCTCACGCCTGGAGGGTTCTCCTCGGCTCTCTGGACCGAGACCCATGGGGGCGCCCTTACCGTTTGGTGATGGGACGTTTACGTCCCTGGGCGCCCCCGGTCACAGAGAGCCTGGACCCCGGGTTCCTCGGGATGGTTGTGGACACCTTGTTTCCCCATGGTGGGGAGGTGCCTCGCGACCATCCCGAGGCGGAGAACCGCACGACTGAGCGGTCCTCCGAACTGGGGGTGACCGAGGAGGAGATGGCCGTGGTGATCCAGCGGCTCCGGGGGAAGAACAGAGCCCCGGGGCCCGATGGGATACCCGGCAAGGTGTGGGCCATGGCCTCAGGCGTCCTGGGGGAGAGGCTCAGGCGGCTGTTTTCAGCCTGCCTGAGGACAGGGACGGTCCCCGTCCTGTGGAAGGTCGGGCGGATGGTCCTCCTGGCGAAGGAGGGTAGGCCCGCGGACTCTCCCTCCGCATACCGGCCCATATGTTTGCTCGATGAGGCGGGCAAAATGCTAGAACGCATTATTGCAAAGCGCCTCATCGAGCACCTATCCCGTGAAGGCCCCGATTTGGCAGACTGCCAGTTCGGCTTCCGAGAGGGCAGATCGACTGTCGATGCAGTCAGTCGACTGCGGTCCCTCTCGGATGCGGCAGTCGCCAGGGGTGGGGTGTGCGTTGCAGTGTCATTAGACATTGTCAACGCATTTAACACCCTGCCCTTCTCCGCCATCAGGGACGCACTTCAGCGTCACGAAGTGCCTCAGTACCTGGTGGCGGTAATCGGGGATTACCTAAGGGATAGGGGGATTATATTCCCGGGCCGGTATGGTATGCTGAGGAGGGAGGTCGACCGAGGTGTCCCACAGGGGTCCGTTTTGGGCCCCCTATTATGGAACCTCGGTTTCGACAACGTCCTGCGGGCTCCCCTTCCCGACGGCGCCAGCGTCATCTGCTACGCAGATGATACGCTCGTGGTGGCCGTCGGGATGACGCTGGGGAGGACCGTCCGACGGGCGGAGGTGGCAGCCGCCGCCGTTGTGGGAAGGATCCACGACCTCGGACTCCGGATAGCGCCGGAAAAGACCGAGGCCATATGCTTTCACGGCAGGCCTCGGTCCCGGCCGCCGGAGAGGTCGTGGATGACGGTAGGTGGAGCCGCTGTCGAAGTAGGGTCCCGTTTGAAGTACTTGGGACTCCTACTCGACAGCACGTGGACGTTCGAAGCCCACTTCGATCGCCTCGTCCCCCGAGTTGAGAGGGCGGCGGCCGCACTTGGCCGCATATTGCCCAACCTCGGGGGACCGGGAGATAGAGTTCGCCGCCTCTATTTAGGTGTGGTACGGTCTATGGCCCTGTACGGGGCACCCGTATGGGCCCTGGACGTGATGGTCAGCCGGCGCAACAAGCAACAGTTGCGCCGGCTCCATAGGCGTATGGCCCTGAGGGTCATACGCGGGTACCGTACCACATCCTACGTGGCGGCGATGGCTCTGGCAGGAGAAATTCCCTTCGAACTGCAGGCGTCTGCACGTGCGTGTGTTTATACGCGCGTGCGGGCAATAAGCCGGGTTCGAGGGAGACCGCCAGAGCCCGAGGCGATCGTGGGCTTCGAAAGCCACGCCCGAGGACGCGCCTTGACAAAGTGGCGTGGGGAACTGCAGACCCACGCCACCGAGCGCGTCCCGGGAGCCCTCCTGCCCCACCTTACGAGGTGGCAGGAGAGGGGGCGTGGTAGGCTCACCTACCGTAGCGACGCAGGTACTCACCGGACACGGCTGCTTCGGTGTTTACCTGCGTCGAATCGGGAGGGAAGAAACGGCAGGCTGCCACCACTGCAGCCTGGAGGAGGAAGACTCGGCGCAGCATACGCTGGAGGTGTGCCCCGCCTTTTCAGCGCTGCGCCGAGTCCTCCAGCTGCAGATCGGGATGGACCTCTCGCTGTCAGCGGTACTTGGGGCTATGCTTGACAGCGAGAGGAACTGGAGAGCGGTGGTCTCCTTCTGTGAGCACGTTATGCTGCAGAAGGAGACCGCCGAGCGGGACCGCGAAAGAGCGGATCCCGCACGGAGAGCCCGGGGAAGGGGACGCAGGCGAAACGCCGGCCCTCCCCCGGGATTTGGAGGGTAGCCGGCGACCAACAAAGTCGCTGGCTGACCGAGCGTTAAAGCTCGGCTGAAATGGGGCGGCACAAGCGGGTGTTATAACAACGACCCGCACTGGTGCCGCCCCGGTGGCCGCGACGTCACGGGCGGGGGCCCGCGGCGTCCGTAATGACGGCCACGAGATGGAGCGGTGCGGGGTGCGACCTCCCTGCACCGCGGAAACAGGAGAAATTGGGGGACAATACCCCCCTCGGGACGCGCTGGCCCTAGAAAAGGGTCGGCAAGGCGTGGGGAGTCGCGGTGGTGTTCTTTAAGAGAACCCGTGACTCCCCCCTGAGCGCCAGAGGAGGCAGAGCGTCCGAAGGTCGCCGCTGTGGTTTTAGTGGGTCAAACCCCACACTACCCTTACCGTTCCCCCGGACGGTAAGGGTGTCTGGTTAGCAGATTTCCACAGCGTAAAAAAAAAAAAAAAAAAAAATGGGTTAGGTTTGGGTTAGTCAACGACCATGGCTAGGTACGATGCACCAGTTCTCGTCAGATCACTGAAGTTAAGCTACCTAGGCGCGGATCACGTTTGGGATGGGTGACCGTCCGTTCCGCGTGTCGTTGGCAGCCCACGGGAGTTTTTCGCTTTCCGAGGATGGCGGTACTCGTGGTTCGAACGGCGGTGCTCTGATCAAGTGCTTGCTGAACGCTTCCGCAGTGCCGCGGCAGCGGTTGTTGTTGCCGGGAGGGCCTGGTAAAACAGGTTTGATGTGGGGCTTCTGGTCGACTAAGATCGAGGCTTCTATATTTTTTTTTTTTTTTTTTGAGGCTGGAGCGGGCTGACACCCAGTACCGGGACAACCCTAGGACCACCTGAGGTCCGACGGGGAGACCCCCGGGCTGGGCGAAAACTCCGATGGAACTGATGTTCCCCAGATCGGTTTAGGCGCTAGCACGTATACGGGTATTGCAGCCCGGTGAGCGTGGGACGTGCCTTGCCAGGAAGGGGAATTTCGGTGAAGTTGGGGGCTCAATCTGGCCAAGACCACTCGCCTCACCTTCTCGTGGGGCTCTCCGTGACTCCGGACCGACTTCGGTCGGGCTGGAGTTCGAAAGAGCGAGTGGCATTCGGGAGGGGATCTCCAGGGGCCGAGCCGCAGTCATGCGGCCGGTACGGGTAGCGAACCCGGAGTACCCGAGCACCTACACCGTAAACCAGTGGTCATGTTTTACTGGAACGGGGGGCTTGCCTTAACCGGCCGGCCCGCGAGGATGACAACCTCTATAAAAAATCCCTAGCCCCAAGCTGCGGCACGCGGTGAAGAGGGTGCGTCTGGAGTAAGCGCCAGACGTGGCTGGTGGGTGCACCAGTCGTTAGCGACCAACCCCGGGGTACCTGGCGACCCCCCGGGCGTATCAGCCTTCCCCGGGTAAGGCGGCTCTGCCCGGGGCGACTTTTCTTTCCGACCACACTCGTGGGATCAATTATGTATTGTTCAAACTCAAAAAACCAAAACGAAGAGGGTAGGCGCGAGGAGGAGGAGAACTCTGGTTCGGCCAGAGTGAGCGTGGAGGGAGATCGTGAGCCCTGCTCACGACTCCAAAAGGGGGAGACCAGCGGGGACCGTGACAGGTCTCCGGTCGTCGATCCCAACGTTGCGGGGCCCAGCACGGAGGAAGGCAGCCCCGTAATGGGACTTCGAACGAGGAGCGGGAGGATGCTTCCCCCCGCGCCCATCACGTCCGATGACGGAGAGGAGTCCGACTGCTCCTTCGTCTCGCTTTCGTCGAGACCGGACAGTCGCTCCTCCTCCAAAAAGAGGGGCAGGCCGCCAACAACCGGCGAGTACGTCGGCATGGCAGAGGCAAAACGCCGATATGTGGAGGCCCACGAGGCGGAAATGGAGGTCAGGGAGGTAGAGAGGATTCTCGACCCCTCAGTACCTCCCCGAAAGCCGGGCAAGGGGACAATTCCCCTCCCCGACGAAGTAGATATGGCGAGGGACTACCGCCAAAAGCCAACAGCAGATGTGGCGGCGGTAGTCCTAGAGTTCATGGACGAAGTCCTGAAAGTGGCGTCGGTGTCGAAGGGGCTCAAGGGCAACCTGTCACGAGCCCTTAGAATTGCCGTCCTAAACACAAGAACCGGCGTGATGGAGCTGGCAGGACGGTCGTCCACCGCTACCACACGGAAGCTCGAGGAGGAGAACCGTGCCTTGCGTGAGCAGATGGTGGACCTGAAAGCCGAAATGGCCAGGCTCCGTGAGGCCGTGGAATCCCGGCCGCTCAGGCCGCGGACACCACCGCGACAGCCTTTGGCCTCAAGAATTGAGGCTGCACGCGCAACGACTGCGTCTGCAGACGTGCACGAGGTGGCGCCAAGGGCAAGCAGCCCGGCTCACGGTCCTCCAGCGATTGTGAGGAAAGTGGAACCGATTGGGGAGAACCTACTCGACCGCATCGGCTCCCTCATCGATGCGAAGCTGGCGTCGTTTAAGAGGGAGCAGGCGATCCGCGTGGAGCCGACCTCGGCGGAAGCACCCGCAGAGACGGCCTCAAAGCCGACCAAGAGTCAGCGGCGGAGGGAAAGGCAGGCGGCAGCGGCCGCTGCGAAAGCAGCGCCCACCAAGGCTCCGCAGCCTCCCAAGGCCAGCAGGCCAGTCCAAAGGCCGCTGGTCAGCGTCAGCCGGCGCAGCAAAACGCACGGCCGCTGACCGAGAGGAACGGACAAGAAGAAGCCTGGTACAGAGGAGTGGGCAAAGGTGGTTGGACGTGAGGAGCGGCGTGAGGCTGCCGCCAAAACGCCCACCACCGCCGCAAAATCCCCCGCGAAACCTGCACCAAAGCAGGGAGCAGCGGGTGGCGGCAATGCTAGGCAAGCCAACGGGAAGACGCCGGCAAGGAGCCAGCTACCGTCTCGACCGCCGCGGACAGCGGCCGTCACTGTCACGGTCCCCGCGAACGGCAAACTGACGTACGCGGAGGTTATGTCGACGGCTAGGTCTAAAATAAACCTGGCGTCCGTCGGCATTACAGCCCTCAAGATGAGGAGGGCAGTTACTGGAGCCCTGGTCCTGGAGATTCCAGGACCGGATGGTGGCGAGAAGGCCGACAAATTGGCCGGAAAAATGAGTGAGGCCCTACAGGGCAGCGGGGTGAAGGTCGCCAGGCCCACGAAACGTGCGGAGATACGCATAAGGGGCCTTGACGACTCTGTCATCCTAATAGAAGTGGCTGCGGCGGTCGCCGCTTCTGGAGGGTGCAAGGTGGAGGAGGTCCAGACCGGGGAAATCCGGTCATCCTCCACCACTTTGGGCACCCTGTGGGTAAGATGCCCAGCAGCGGCTGCTAGGAAGCTGGCGATTGCCGGTAAGGTGGCGGTGGGCTGGACGGAGGCGAAGGTGGAGCCGCTCCAAGCCCGGCCCCTTCAATGCTACCGCTGTCTCGAAATGGGACACACGAGACAGCGGTGCACAAACGAGACGGATCGCTCGGGTCGCTGTTATATCTGCGGCGACCTGGGCCACACGGCGAACGCCTGTAAGTCCGCCTCCCCGAAATGTCCGGTTTGCACGGACCAGGGGAGGCCGGCAGGGCACCGTCTCGGGAGCCGGGCGTGCAAGGCCGCCACCGGCAGAAGGTCCGGTAGAGGAGGAAGGAAGGCGGGGCCACCGGCAGCAGCCCCCGCCGCAACTGTCGCCGAAAGCACCCCGGCGGCAGAGAGGAAGGTAGTGGCTGAGAAGCCACCCGTGGCTGCGCCAGAACAAAGCGCAGCCGCGGCGTGCATGGACACGACGGCCTAAAATTCACGGGCCCAATAGTCCAGGCCAACCTCAATCGCTCGGCCAGGGCGCAGGACCTGCTTATGCAGGCCATGGCCGAGCGGGGTGCAGGGTTGGCCGTCGTGGCGGAGCCCCACCGTGTCCCAGACCATCCCCACTGGCTGGGAGACTCGGTGGGCTCCGTCGCCGTCGTGTCGGGAGGAAGGCCGGGTTCCCCGTCGTGCAGTCTCATTGAGCGCGGCGTGGGATACCTGGCCGTAGAGTGGGGAGGTTTGGCGGTGGTGGCCATTTATGCGCCTCCCAGCTGGCCTCTCGCGTCATTTGAGGAGTACCTGGACGGGGTTGGGAGATGTATCTCCCGCTGCCTTCCCCGTCCCGTACTCGTCCTGGGAGACTTTAACTCCAAAGCTGAGGCTTGGGGGTCCCCCAGGACAGACGCGAGAGGTAGGGAGGTGCTCGAATGGGCGGCAGGATTGGAGCTCTTACTACTTAATACGGGCTCCGTCCAGACGTGTGTGCGGCAGCACGGGGGGTCCATCGTAGACCTTTCATGGGCTACACCCCCCGCCGCACGCCGTGTTACGGGGTGGAGGGTGGCGGAAGAGGTCGAAACGTTATCTGACCACAGGTACGTGGTCCTCGACCTCTCCGCCGCCTTAAACGCGGCACC
Source organism: Eucera pruinosa (assembly GCA_028830335.1). NCBI lineage: Eukaryota > Metazoa > Arthropoda > Insecta > Hymenoptera > Apidae > Eucera > Eucera pruinosa. The sequence continues at coordinate 24,013 of JAMYCR010000198.1, forward strand.
CCGTCGCCGCCCAGGAAGGCCGCCACCGCGATGGGCGCTTAAGCGCATGGATGAGGACGCCCTGATGGCCGCAGCTATAGCCGCAGCATGGCTACAGCCTCCGGCAGAGCCCGTCGACGCGGAGGTGGAGGCCCAATGGTTCCGGGGAACAATGACGTCAGTGTGTGACGTCGCAATGCCCCGGGCCAGGGTCCACCCGAGGAAGGCGGTGTATTGGTGGTCGAGCGAGATCGCGCAACTTCGCACGGAGTGCAACAGCGCGCGACGCCAATACACCCGCTCCCGTCGACGGCGTAGAGAGCCGGAGGGGAGGGCTGCGGAGCTGTATGGGCACTACAGAGGAAAAGTAGTTGCCCTGCAGCGGGCCATCAAAGAGGCGAAGGCCCACGCCTGGAGGGTTCTCCTCGGCTCTCTGGACCGCGATCCATGGGGGCGCCCTTACCGCATGGTGATGGGACGACTGCGTCCCTGGGCGCCCCCGGTCACGGAGAGCCTAGACCCCCAACTACTCGGGCGGGTGGTTGATACCTCTGTTTCCCCCTGGTGGGGAGGTGTCACGCCCCCGTCCCGGAATCGGAGGACCGTAAGCATCGAATGGTCCTCCGATATGGGGGTCACGGAAGGGGAGATGGCCGTGGCTATCCAGAGCCTCCGGGGCAAGTCAAAAGCCCCGGGGCCGGATGGGATACCCGGCAAGGCGTGGGCGAAAGCCCTGGGCGTCCTCGGGGAGCGGCTGAGAGCGATGCTCTCAGCCTGTCTGAGGTCGGGGGTGTTTCCCGACCTCTGGAAGGTGGGACGGCTGGTCCTTATTCCGAAGGACGGAAGGCCCGCAGAGAGTCCCTCCGCGTACCGGCCGATATGCTTGCTCGACGAGGCGGGGAAGTTGCTTGAGCGAATAATCGCCAAGCGCCTCGTCGAGCACCTGTCCCGCGTCGGCCCCGATCTGGCGGACTGCCAGTATGGCTTCCGGGATGGGCGAGCCACCACCGATGCTGTGGCTCGCCTGAGGTCCGTCTCGGATGCGGCAGTCGCCCGGGGCGGGGTGTGTGTGGCGGTGTCGCTGGATATCGTCAACGCCTTCAACACCCTGCCCCTGACCGCCATCAGGGAGGCGCTCGAACGTCACCGAGTGCCTCCATACCTGAGGGCGGTCATCGGGGAGTACCTGCGGGACAGGCGGATAGAGTTCCCAGGCCGGTACGGGACGATGCGGAGGGACGTGGACCGCGGGGTTCCGCAGGGGTCAGTCTTAGGACCCCTGCTATGGAACCTCGGTTTCGACGCGGTCCTGCGGGCCGCAATCCCCGACGGCGCACATGTCATCTGCTCTGCGGATGACACGTTGATTGTGGCCGTCGGGAAGACCCTCCGGAGAACCATCCGGAGGGTGGAGGTGGCAGCAGCAGCAGTCGTGGGGAGGATCTGCGACCTGGGCCTCCGGATCGCGCCGGAAAAGACCGAGGCTATACTCTTCAGGCAGCCTCGGTCTCGGCGGCCGGAGAGGTCGTGGGTCCGGGTAGGTGGTGCCTACGTCGAGGTGGGTTCCCGAATGAAGTATTTGGGGCTCACACTCGACAGCCACTGGCGCTTCGAGGCGCACTTTGACCGCCTCGTCCCCCGAGTCGAAAGGGCGGCGGCCGCGCTTGGCCGCCTTTTGCCCAACCTCGGGGGACCTGGGGACAGGATTCGCCGCCTATACATGGGAGTGGTGCGATCGATGACCCTCTACGGGGCCCCGATCTGGGCTCCGGACGTGATGGCCAGCCGGCGCAACAAACAACAGTTGCGCCGGCTCGAGCGACGGATGGCCATCCGCGTCGTGAGGGGGTATCGCACCACGTCCTACATGGCGGCGATGGCCCTGGCGGGTGAATTGCCCTTCGAGCTGCAGGCGGCTGTACGCGCGTGCGTCTATGCGCGCGTGCAAGCCATACGCCGGGTTCGAGGGGTTCCGCCGGGGCCCGAGGCGGTCCGAGGCTTCGAGAGCTGGTCCCGGAGACGCGCGCCTTGTCTGGTGGCGTGGGGAGCTTCAAGCCCACGCCGCCGAGCGCGTCCCGGGGGCCCTCCTGCCACACCTAGATAGGTGGCGGGAGAGGTCGGGCAGGCCCACCTACCGAATGACGCAGGTATTCACCGGACATGGATGTTTCGGTGTCTACCTGCGTCGCATAGGGAGGGAAGAGACTGCTGGCTGCCACCATTGCAGTCTGGAGGAGGAAGACACGGCGCAGCACACGCTGGAGGTGTGCCCCGCCTTTTCAGCGCTGCGCCGTGTCCTCCAGCTGCATATCGGTTGGGACCTCTCGCTGCCAGCAGTAGTTGGGGCAATGCTGGACAGCGAGAGGAATTGGAGGGCGGTTGCCTCCTTCTGCGAACAGGTAATGCTGCAGAAGGAGGCGGCCGAGCGGGGTCGGGAACTGTCCGACCCCGCGCGAAGAGCCCGGGGGAGTCGCGGCCGTAGAGCCATAGGCCCGCCCCCGGGGACTTGAGGGAAGCCGGTCACCTCCTAAATACAACTGGGGTGGCCGGCGGTCCGGCTCTGTAGAGCTGGCGGAGTTGGGGCGGCGTAAGTTGCGGGTACGTTCAATTTGAACCCGCACTGCCTGCCCCGGTGGCCGTGGAGTTCTGGGCGGGGGCACGGGGAGACGAGATTATACGGCCACGAGATGGAGCGGTGCAGGGCGTGAGTTCCCTGCACTGCGGAATCAGGAGACAGGGGGGATTAGTTTCCGAACCCCCCTCGGGACGCGCCGGCCCTTAGTAAATCAGGGCCGGCATGGTATGGGGGAGTCGCGGTTGGAGTTCTCTGAGAGGCCCCGTGACTCCCCCCTAATGCCTGAGGAGGCATTGCGTCCGAAAGGTCGCCGCTGTGTTTTTAGTGGGTCAAACCCCACACTACCCTTGCCGTTCCCCCGGACGGTAAGGGTGTCTGGCTAGCAGATTTTCACAGCGTAACAAAAAAAAAAAAAAAAAAAAAAAAAAAAAAAAAAAAAAAAAAAAATTGGGTTAGGTTTGGGTTAGGTTTGGGTTAGGTTTGGGTTAGGTTTGGGTTAGGTTTGGGTTAGGTTTGGGTTAGGTTTGGGTTAGGTTTGGGTTAGGTTTGGGTTGTCAACGACCATGGCTAGGTACGATGCACCAGTTCCCGTCAGATCACTGAAGTTAAGCTACCTAGGCGCGGATCACGTTTGGGATGGGTGCCGTCCGGTCTGCGTGTCGTTGGCAGCCCACGGGAGTTTTTCGCTTTCCGAGGATGGCGGTACTCGTGGTTCGAACGGCGGTGCTCTGATCAAGTGCTTGCTGGACGCTTCCGCAGTGCCGCGGCAGCGGTTGTTGTTGCCGGGAGGGCCTGGAAACAGGTTTGATGTGGGGCTTCTGGTCGAGTACGATCGAGGCTTCTATATTATAGTCAACGACCATGGCTAGGTACGATGCACCAGTTCTCGTCAGATCACTGAAGTTAAGCTACCTAGGCGCGGATCACGTTTGGGATGGGTGACCGTCCGGTCCGCGTGTCGTTGGCAGCCCACGGGAGTTTTTCGCTTTCCGAGGATGGCGGTACTCGTGGTTCGAACGGCGGTGCTCTGATCAAGTGCTTGCTGAACGCTTCCGCAGTGCCGCGGCAGCGGTTGTTGTTGCCGGGAGGGCCTGGTAAAACAGGTTTGATGTGGGGCTTCTGGTCGACTAAGATCGAGGCTTCTATATTTTGGGGAGCATGAGGCTGGAGCGGGCTGACACCCAGTACCGGGACAACCCTACGACCACCTGAGGTCGGACGGGGAGACCCCCGGGCTGGGCGAAAACTCTGATGGAACTGATGTTCCCTTGATCGGTTTAGGCGCTAGCACGTATACGGGTATTGCAGCCCGGTGAGCGTGGGACGTGCCTTGCCAGGAAGGGGAATTTCGGTGAAGTTGGGGGCCCAATCTGGTCAAGACCACTCGCCTCACCTTCTCGTGGGGCTCCCTGTGACTCCGGACCGACTTCGGTCGGGCTGGAGTTCGAAAGAGCGAGTGGCAGTCGGGAGGGGACCTCCAGGGGCCGAGCCGCAGTCATGCGGCCGGTACGGGTAGCGAACCCGGAGTACCCGAGCACCTACACCGTAAACCAGTGGTCATGTTTTACTGGAACGGGGGGCTTGCCTTAACCGGCCGGCCCGCGAGGATGACAACCTCTATAAAAAATCCCTAGCCCCAAGCTGCGGCACGCGGTGAAGAGGGTGCGTCTGGAGTAAGCGCCAGACGTGGCTGGTGGGTGCACCAGTCGTTAGCGACCAACCCCGGGGTACCTGGCGACCCCCCGGGCGTATCAGCCTTCCCCGGGTAAGGCGGCTCTGCCCGGGGCGACGTTTATTTCCGACCACGCTCGTGGGATCTGTTATGGAATCTTTAATAAAACACAAAAACCGTGGTGGAAGGAGGCGAGAGGGAGGTGGCTGCTGGAGTATCCAGCGGCAGTATGGAGGGTGCTTGTGACGTTTCGTCACGGCCCCAGTCGAGGGCGAGCAACGGGGACCGGGACCGGTCTCCCGTGGTCGACCTCACCCAGGCGGGGCCCAGTTCGGAGGGCAGCCCCATCTTGGGAATTCGAACAAGGAGTGGGAGGAGGCTTCCTCCCGCTCCCATCTGTTCAGACGAGGGCGAGGAGTCAGACTGCTCCTTCGCTTCGCTCCAGTCGGGGCCAAGCAGCCGCTCTTCGTCGAAGAAGAGGGGCAGGCCGCCAACAACCGGCGAGTACGTCGGCATGGCGGAGGCCAAACGCCGATATGTGGAGGCTCACGAGGCGGAGATGGAGGTGCGTGAGGTTGAGGCAATTCTCGACCCCTCGTTGCCTCCACCAAAACCGGGTAAGAGTGGTATCCCGCTCCCCGACGAAGCTGAATTGGCGAAGGAGTATCGCCAGAGACCCACCGTGGACCTGGTGGCAGGCGTCCTCGAGGCAATGGATGAGGTCGTCAAAGTGTCTTCCGTGTCCAAAGGACTGAAGGGCAACCTGGCCAGGCGGCTACGTATCATAGCCCTGAACACAAGGACCGGAATAACGGAGATGGCCGTCCGATCAACCACGGACGCCACACGCCAGCTGGAGGCGGAGAACAATACCCTCCGCGGCCAGATGGCGGAATTGAGGGCGGAGATGGCCAGGCTCCGTGAGATAGTGGAGTCACGGCGGCAGAAGCAGCGACCGCGGACGCCACCGCCGCCAATGCCGCTGGCCACTAGGATAGAGGCAGCGCGGGAAGAAATGCAGGAGCTGGCGCTGGAGGAAGCCAGCCCTGCACGCCAGCCTCCGGCAGTGGTCCGGAAGGTGGAGCCGGTTGGGGATAATATCCTCGACCGTATTAGCTCCCTTATCGACGCCAAGCTGGCGTCGTTTAAGAGGGAGCAGGCACTGCGGGAGGCCCCCAACACGGCGGCGACCCCCGCTCCTGCGCAGAAAGCCTCTAAGCTGAATAAGAGGCAGAAGCGGCGACAGAGAGAGGCAGCGGCGGCCGCTGCGAGTACGGCGGCCACCAAAACGCCGCAGCAGGGCAAACCAGCGGCCGGACCAAGTGCCGCAAAGAAGCAGCAGCCGGCGCAGACAACCGCGGCTCAGCCTAAGACCGGAAAGGACGAGTGGGCAAAGGTGGTGGGGCGGAAAGAGCGCCGCGACACCGCTGCCGCCGCCAAATTGCGAACCCCCACCCCAAAGTCCCCTGCCAACCCTGCCAATAAGCAGGGTGCTGCGACTGGCGGTAGGGGCAAACAGGGCTCTGGGAAGGCTCCGGCAAAGAAGCCGTTGCCGCCTCGCCCCCCACGCATGGCGGCCGTCACTGTGACGGTCCCAACGGGGGGCAAGGTTACATACGCCGAGGCGATGGCCACCGCAAGGGCTAAAGTTCAATCTGGCGGAGGTCGGCATTGACTCCCTCAAGATACGGAAGGGGGTGACCGGTGCGCTCGTCCTGGAAGTGCCGGGACCAGACGGCACTGCTAAGGCCGATATATTGGCGGCCAGAATGTCCGCGGCGTTAGACAGTATGGGGGTGAAGGTCGCCAGGCCAACAAAGAGCGCAGAGTTGCGCATCAGAGGCCTGGAAGACTCTGCAACCCCCAAGGAGGTTGCTGCTGCCGTCGCCGCAGCTGGAGGGTGCCGCCCGGAGGAGGTAGCCACGGGCGAAATTCGCTCCACCTCCTCCGGCATGGGCACCATTTGGGTCCGCTGCCCAGCTGCCGCCGCTCGTAAATTGGCGGTGGCGAAGAAGGTGAATGTTGGGTGGACCCAAGCGACGGTGGAGGCCCTCCAAGCCAGGCCCCTGCAGTGCTACCGCTGCCTCGAAATGGGGCACACCAGGCAGCGGTGCACAAACGAGGCGGATCGCTCGGGTCGCTGCTACATTTGCGGCGACCTGGGCCATAGAGCAAGCGCCTGTAAGGCCACCTCCCCGAATTGCGCAGTGTGCGCGGACCAGGGGAGGCCGGCAGGGCACCGCCTCGGGAGCCGGGCGTGTAACGCCGCGGCCGCCAGGAAAGGCGGTAAGGGAAGGAAGGGGGCACCGGCAGCAGTCCCCTGCCAAAACCGTCGCCGCAGTTACACCGGCGGCGGTCAAGGAAGTAGTGGCGGAGACGCCATCCGTGGCCGTGGCAGAGGCCGCGCAGGTAATGGACACGACGGCCTAAAATTCGCGGCCATAGTGCAGGCTAACCTCAACCGCTCGGCCAGAGCCCAGGACCTGCTCATGCAGGCCATGGCCGAGTGGGGTGCCGGGTTGGCCGCCGTGGCGGAGCCCTATAGAGTCCCAGACCACACCCACTGGCTGGGAGACCCGCTGGGCTCCGTCGCCGTCGTGTCCGGAGGGAGGCCGGGTGCCCCGTCGTGCACGCTCATTGAGCGCGGCGGGGGCTACCTGGCCGTTGAGTGGGGAGGTATGGCGGTGGTGGCCATTTATGCGCCTCCCAGCTGGACTCTCGCGTCTTTCGAGGAGTACTTGGACGGGGTTGGGAGATGTATCTCCCGCTGCCTTCCCCGTCCGGTACTCGTCTTGGGGGACTTCAACTCCAAAGCCACGGCTTGGGGTTCCCCCAGGACCGATGCGAGAGGAAGGGAGGTGCTGGAATGGGCGGCTGGACTGGGGCTCCAATTGTTGAATAGGGGCTCCGTCCAGACGTGCGTGCGGCAACACGGGGGGTCCATAGTAGACCTGTCATGGGCTACACCCCCCGCCGCGCGCCGTGTAACGGGGTGGAGGGTGGCGGAAGGGGTCGAAACGTTATCGGACCACAGATACGTGGTCCTCGACCTCTCCGCTGCTCCAAAGGTGGCACCCCGTCGCCGCCCAGGTAGGCCGCCACCGCGGTGGGCGCTTACGCGCCTCGACCAGGACGCCCTGATGGCAGCGGCCCATGTGATGGCCTGGCAGAATCCTCCCGCAGAACCTGTCGACGGGAACGCGGAGGCCCATTGGTTCCGGGGTGCTATGACGTCCATTTGCGACGTCGCCATGCCCCGGGCCTGGGTCCATCCCAGGAAGGCCGTGTACTGGTGGTCGCGCGAAATAGCGGAGCTTCGCACAGAGTGCAACCGCGCGCGACGCCAGTACACCCGCGCCCGTCGACGTAGGCGGGAGGTGCAGGCAAGGGTCGCTCAGCTGTACGGGGCCTACAGAGAAAAAGTGGTAGCCCTGCAGCTGGCCATCAAGGACGCGAAGGCCCACGCGTGGAGAGTACTCCTCGGCTCTCTCGACCGAGACCCATGGGGGCGTCCCTACCGGATGGTGATGGGACGTTTACGTCCGTGGACGCCCCCGGTCACGGAGAGCCTTGACCCCGACCTACTCGGGCGGGTGGTGAACACGCTGTTTCCCCCTGGTGGGGAGTTAGTGTCTCGCCCCCGTTCCGGGACGGAGGACCAACCTGTCCAATGGTCCTCCGATTACGGGGTCACGGAGGAGGAAATGGCCGCGGCTATCCGCTGGCTCCGGGGCAAGAACAAGGCTCCGGGGCCCGATGGGATACCCGGCAAAGCGTGGGCCCAGGCGATGGGCGTCCTGGGTGATAGGCTGAGAGCCACCTTCTCAGCCTGCCTTGGGTCAGGTGTCTTCCCCAGCCTGTGGAAATGGGGAAGGATGGTCCTCCTGAGGAAGGAGGGCAGGCCCGCGGACTCTCCCTCCGCGTACCGGCCCATTTGTTTGCTCGACGAGGCAGGAAAGATGCTTGAGCGTATAATCGCCAAGCGCCTCGTCGGGCATCTATCCCGTGTTGGCCCCGATCTGGCGGACTGCCAGTTCGGCTTCCGAGATGGGCGAGCCACCACTGACGCAGTGGCTCGCCTGAGGTCCATCTCGGATGCGGCAGTCGCCCGGGGTGGGGTGTGTGTGGCGGTGTCTTTAGACATCGCCAACGCTTTCAACACCTTGCCCCTGACCGCCATCAGGGAGGCACTCGTACGCCACGGGGTGCCTCCATACCTGAGGGCGGTCATCGGGGACTATCTGCGGGATAGGGGGATAGAGTTCCCGGGCCGGTACGCTACACAGCGGAGGGAGGTCGACCGCGGGGTTCCACAGGGCTCAGTTTTGGGCCCGCTCCTGTGGAACCTCGGTTACGATGCGGTCTTGCGGGCCCCAGTTCCCGACGGCGCCACAGTCATCTGCTATGCAGATGACACGCTAGTGGTAGCCGTCGGAGATACCCTCGGGAGGGCCATCAACAGGGCGGAGGTGGCGGCTGCAGTCGTCCTGAGGAGGATCCGCGACCTGGGACTCCGGGTGGCGTTGGATAAGACCGAGGCCATTTGCTTCCACCGGCCTCGGTCTAAGCCCCCGGGAGGGTCGCGGATGATGGTGGGCGGCGCCAGCGTCGAGGTGGGGTCCAGGATGAAGTACTTGGGCCTCATCCTCGACAGCACGTGGCGCTTCGAGGCCCACTTCGACCGCCTCGTCCCCCGAGTCGAGAGGGCGGCGGCCGCGTTAGGCCGCCTACTGCCCAATCTCGGGGGACCCGGGGACCGGGTACGCCGCCTATATATGGGAGTGGTGCGCTCCATGGCGTTATACGGAGCCCCTATATGGGCTCCGGGCGTCATGGCCAACCGGCGCTGCAAACAACTTTTGCGCCGGTTGGAGAGGCGGATGGCCATAAGGGTCATCCGCGGTTATCGCACCACGTCCTACGTGGCGGCGATGTCCCTGGCGGGGGAGATACCCCTCGAACTGCAGGCGGCCGTGCGCGCGTGTTTATATGCGCGCGTACGTGCCATAAGCCGGGTTCGAGGAATCCCGCCGGGGCCCGAGGCGGTCGCGGGCTTCGAGCGCTGGGCCCGGAGACGCGCGTTGGAGAGGTGGCGTGGGGAGTTACAATCCCACGCCGCCGAGCGCGTCCCGGGTGCGCTCCTGCCACAGCTCGACAGGTGGCGGGAGAGGGCTGGCGCGCCCACCTATAGGATGACACAGGTGCTCACCGGACACGGTTGTTTCGGTGTGTACCTGTGTCAAATAGGGCGGGAGGGGACGGCAGGCTGCCACCATTGCAGCCTTGCAGGAGGTGGATGCGGCGCAGCCCACGCGGGAGGCATGCCCCGCCTGTACCGCGCGGCGCCGGGACTTGCAAATGCAAGTCGGGTGGGACCGCGCGCTTCCAGCACTAGTAGGGGCAATGCTGGATAGCGAGAGAATTGGAGGGCGGTTTCCTCCTTCTGCGAGCAAGTAATGCTGCAGAAGGAGGCCGCCGAGCGGGGTCGCGAGATAAATGACCCCGCTCGAAGAGCCCGGCGGCGTGGCCAAAGAAATATAGGCCCGCCCCGGGGATGGGAGGAAGTGCAGGCGACCCTTTGTAACTTGGTGGGTCGCCTGCAGCCGGTGAATCCGGCGGAGTAGGGGCGGCAGAAGAAGCGGGTACGACACAAGTGGACCGCGAAGCCGCCCCGGTGGCCGTGGCGTTCTGGGCGGGGGCCCGGGGCGCCTCGACTATACGGCCACGAGATGGAGCGGTGCGGGGTGCGACCTCCCCTGCACTGCGGAACCAGGAGAAAGGGGGGATTAGTTTCCGAACCCCCCTCGGGACGCGCCGGCCCTTAGTAAATCAGGGCCGGCATGGTATGGGGGTGTCGCGGTTGGAGTTCTCTGAGAGGCCCCGTGACTCCCCCCTAATGCCTGAGGAGGCATTGCGTCCGAAAGGTCGCCGCTGTGTTTTTATTGGGTGAAACCCCACACTACCCTTGCCGTTCCCCCGGACGGTAAGGGTGTCTGGCTAGCAGATTTTCGCAGCGTAAATAAAAAAAAAAAAAAAAAAAAAAAAAAAAAAATGGGGTTGGAGAGCATGAGGCTGGAGCGGGCTGACACCCAGTACCGGACAACCCTAGGACCACCTGAGGTCGACGGGGAGACCCCCGGGCTGGGCGAAAACTCCGATGGAACTGATGTTCCCCAGATCGGTTTAGGCGCTAGCACGTATACGGGTATTGCAGCCCGGTGAGCGTGGGGACGTGCCTTGCCAGGAAGGGGAATTTCGGTGAAGTTGGGGGCTCAATCAGGCCAAGACCACTCGCCTCACCTTCTCGTGGGGCTCTCCTGTGACTCCGGACCGACTTCGGTCGGGCTGGAGTTCGAAAGAGCGAGTGGCATTCGGGAGGGGATCTCCAGGGGCCGAGCCGCAGTCATGCGGCCGGTACGGGTAGCGAACCCGGAGTACCCGAGCACCTACACCGTAAACCAGTGGTCATGTTTTACTGGAACGGGGGGCTTGCCTTAACCGGCCGGCCCGCGAGGATGACAACCTCTATAAAAAATCCCTAGCCCCAAGCTGCGGCACGCGGTGAAGAGGGTGCGTCTGGAGTAAGCGCCAGACGTGGCTGGTGGGTGCACCAGTCGTTTAGCGACCAACCCCGGGGTACCTGGCGACCCCCCGGGCGTATCAGCCTTCCCCGGGTAAGGCGGCTCTGCCCGGGGCGACGTTTATTTCCGACCACGCTCGTGGGATCTGTTATGGAATCTTTAAAAAACACAAAAACCGTGGTGGAAGGAGGCGAGAGGGAGGTGGCTGCTGGAGTATCCAGCGGCAGTATGGAGGGTGCTTGTGACGTTTCGTCACGGCCCCAGTCGAGGGCGAGCAACGGGGACCGGGACCGGTCTCCCGTGGTCGACCTCACCCAGGCGGGGCCCAGTTCGGAGGGCAGCCCTATCTTGGGAATTCGAACAAGGAGTGGGAGGAGGCTTCCTCCCGCTCCCATCTGTTCAGACGAGGGCGAGGAGTCAGACTGCTCCTTCGCTTCGCTTCAGTCGGGGCCAAACAGCCGCTCTTCATCGAAGAAGAGGGGCAGGCCGCCAACAACCGGCGAGTACGTCGGCATGGCGGAGGCCAAACGCGATATGTGGAGGCTCACGAGGCGGAGATGGAGGTGCGTGAGGTTGAGGCAATTCTCGACCCCTCGTTGCCTCCACCAAAACCGGGTAAGAGTGGTATCCCGCTCCCCGACGAAGCTGAATTGGCGAAGGAGTATCGCCAGAGACCCACCGTGGACCTTGTGGCAGGCGTCCTCGAGGCAATGGATGAGGTCGTCAAAGTGTCTTCCGTGTCCAAAGGACTGAAGGGCAACCTGGCCAGGCGGCTACGTATCATAGCCCTGAACACAAGGACCGGAATAACGGAGATGGCCGTCCGATCAACCACGGACGCCACACGCCAGCTGGAGGCGGAGAACAATACTCTCCGCGGCCAGATGGCGGAATTGAGGGCGGAGATGGCCAGGCTCCGTGAGATCGTGGAGACACGGCAGCAGAAGCAGCGACCGCGGACGCCACCGCCGCGTCAGCCGCTGGCCACTAGGATAGAGGCAGCGCGGGAAGAAATGCAGGAGCTGGCGCTGGAGGAAGCCAGCCCTGCACGCCAGCCTCCGGCAGTGGTCCGGAAGGTGGAGCCGGTTGGGGACAATATCCTCGACCGTATTAGCTCCCTTATCGACGCCAAGCTGGCGTCGTTTAAGAGGGAGCAGGCACTGCGGGAGGCCCCCAACACGGCGGCGACCCCCGCTCCTGCGCAGAAAGCCTCTAAGCTGAATAAGAGGCAGAAGCGGAGACTGAGAGCAGCAGCGGCGGCCGCTGCGAGCACGGCGGCCACCAAAATGCCGCAGCGGGGCAAACCAGCGGCCGGACCAAGTGGTGCAAAGACGCAGCAGCCGGCGCAGACAACCGCGGCTCAACCTAAGACCGGAAAGGTCGAGTGGGCAAAGGTGGTGGGGCGGAAGGAGCGTCGCGACACCGCTGCCTCCGCCAAATTGCCAACCCCCACCCCAAGGTCCCCTGCCAACCCTGCCAATAATCAGGGTGCTGCGGCTGGCGGTGGAGGCAGACAGGGCACTGGGAAGACTCCGGCAAAGAAGCCGTTGCCTCCTCGGCCCCCACGCATGGCGGCCGTCACGGTGACGGTCCCAACGGGGGGCAAGGTTACATACGCCGAGGCGATGGCCACCGCAAGGGCTAAAGTCAATCTGGCGGAGGTCGGCATTGACTCCCTAAAGATACGGAAGGGGGTGACCGGTGCGCTCGTCCTGGAAGTGCCGGGACCAGACGGCGCTGCTAAGGCCGATAAATTGGCGGCCAAAATGTCCGCGGCGTTAGACAGTATGGGGGTGAAGGTCGCCAGGCCAACGAAGAGCGCAGAGTTGCGCATAAGAGGCCTGGAAGACTCTGCAACCCCCAAGGAGGTTGCTGCAGCCGTCGCCGCAGCTGGAGGGTGCCGCCACGAGGAGGTAGCCACGGGCGAAATTCGCTCCACCTCCTCCGGCATGGGCACCATTTGGGTCCGCTGCCCAGCTGCCGCCGCTCGTAAATTGGCGGTGGCGAAAAAGCTGAACGTTGGGTGGACCCAAGCGACGGTGGAGGCCCTCCAAGCCCGGCCCCTGCAGTGCTACCGCTGCCTCGAAATGGGGCACACCAGGCAGCGGTGCACAAACGAGGCGGATCGCTCCGGTCGCTGCTACATTTGCGGCGACCTGGGCCATAGAGCAAGCGCCTGTAAGGCCACCTCCCCGAATTGCGCAGTGTGCGCGGACCAGGGGAGGCCGGCAGGGCACCGCCTCGGGAGCCGGGCGTGTAACGCCGCGGCCGCCAGGAAAGGCGGTAAGGGAAGGAAGGGGGCACCGGCAGCATCCCCTGCCAAAACCGTCGCCGCAGTTACACCGGCGGCGGTCAAGGAAGTAGTGGCGGAGACGCCATCCGTGGCCGTGGCAGAGGCCGCGCAGGTAATGGACACGACGGCCTAAAATTCGCGGCCATAGTGCAGGCTAACCTCAACCGCTCGGCCAGAGCCCAGGACCTGCTCATGCAGGCCATGGCCGAGTGGGGTGCCGGGTTGGCCGCAGTGGCGGAGCCCTATAGAGTCCCAGACCACACCCACTGGCTGGGAGACCCGCTGGGCTCCGTCGCCGTCGTGTCCGGAGGGAGGCCGGGTGCCCCGTCGTGCACGCTCATTGAGCGCGGCGGGGGCTACCTGGCCGTTGAGTGGGGCGGTATGGCGGTGGTGGCCATTTATGCGCCTCCCAGCTGGACTCTCGCGTCTTTCGAGGAGTATTTGGACGGGGTTGGGAGATGTATCTCCCGCTGCCTTCCCCGTCCGGCACTCGTCCTGGGGGACTTCAACTCCAAAGCCACGGCTTGGGGTTGCCCCAGGACCGATGCGAGAGGAAGGGAGGTGCTGGAATGGGCGGCTGGACTGGGGCTCCAATTGTTGAATAGGGGCTCCGTCCAGACGTGCGTGCGGCAACACGGGGGGTCCATAGTAGACCTATCATGGGCTACACCCTCCGCCGCGCGCCGTGTAACGGGGTGGAGGGTGGCGGAAGAGGTCGAAACGTTATCGGACCACAGATACGTGGTCCTCGACCTCTCCGCTGCTCCAAAGGTGGCACCCCGTCGCCGCCCAGGTAGGCCGCCACCGCGGTGGGCGCTTACGCGCCTCGACCAGGACGCCCTGATGGCAGCGGCCCATGCGATGGCCTGGCAGAATCCTCCCGCAGAACCTGTCGACGGGAACGCGGAGGCCCATTGGTTCCGGGGTGCTATGACGTCGATTTGCGACGTCGCCATGCCCCGGGCCTGGGTCCATCCCAGGAAGGCCGTGTACTGGTGGTCGCGCGAAATAGCGGTGCTTCGCACAGAGTGCAACCGCGCGCGACGCCAGTACACCCGCGCCCGTCGACGTAGGCGGGAGATGCAGGCGAGGGTCGCTCAGCTGTACGGGCTCTACAGAGAAAAAGTAGTAGCCCTGCAGCTGGCCATCAAGGACGCGAAGGCCCACGCGTGGAGAGTACTCCTCGGCTCTCTCGACCGAGACCCATGGGGGCGTCCCTACCGGATGGTGATGGGACGTTTACGTCCGTGGACGCCCCCGGTCACGGAGAGCCTTGACCCCGATCTACTCGGGCGGGTGGTGGACACGCTGTTTCCCCCTGGTGGGGAGTTAGTGTCTCGCCCCCGTTCCGGGACGGAGGACCAACGTGTCCAATGGTCCTCCGAATACGGGGTCACGGAGGAGGAAATGGCCGCGGCTATCCGCTGGCTCCGGGGCAAGAACAAGGCTCCGGGGCCCGATGGGATACCCGGCAAAGCGTGGGCCCAGGCGATGGGCGTCCTGGGTGATAGGCTGAGAGCCACCTTCTCAGCCTGCCTTGGGTCAGGTGTCTTCCCCAGCCTGTGGAAATGGGGAAGGATGGTCCTCCTGAGGAAGGAGGGCAGGCCCGCGGACTCTCCCTCCGCGTACCGGCCCATTTGTTTGCTCGACGAGGCGGGAAAGATGCTTGAGCGTATAATCGCCAAGCGCCTCGTCGGGCATCTATCCCGTGTTGGCCCCGATCTGGCGGACTGCCAGTTCGGCTTCCGAGATGGGCGAGCCACCACTGACGCAGTGGCTCGCCTGAGGTCCATCTCGGATGCGGCAGTCGCCCGGGGTGGGGTGTGTGTGGCGGTGTCTTTAGACATCGCCAACGCTTTCAACACCTTGCCCCTGACCGCCATCAGGGAGGCTCTCGTACGCCACGGAGTGCCTCCATACCTGAGGGCAGTCATCGGGGACTATCTGCGGGATAGGGGGATAGAGTTCCCGGGCCGGTATGCTACACAGCGGAGGGAGGTCGACCGCGGGGTTCCACAGGGCTCAGTTTTGGGCCCACTCCTGTGGAACCTCGGTTACGATGCGGTCTTGCGGGCCCCAGTTCCCGACGGCGCCACAGTCATCTGCTATGCAGATGACACGCTAGTGGTAGCCGTCGGAGATACCCTCGGGAGGGCCATCAACAGGGCGGAGGTGGCGGCTGCAGTCGTACTGGGGAGGATCCGCGACCTGGGGCTCCGGGTGGCGTTGGATAAGACCGAGGCCATTTGCTTCCACCGGCCTCGGTCTAAGCCCCCGGGAAGGTCGCGGATGATGGTGGGCGGCGCCGGCGTCGAGGTGGGGTCCAGGATGAAGTACTTGGGCCTCATCCTCGACAGCACGTGGCGCTTCGAGGCCCACTTCGACCGCCTCGTCCCCCGAGTCGAGAGGGCGGCGGCCGCGTTAGGCCGCCTACTGCCCAATCTCGGGGGACCCGGGGACCGGGTACGCCGCCTATATATGGGAGTGGTGCGCTCCATGGCGTTATACGGAGCCCCTATATGGGCTCCGGGCGTCATGGCCAACCGGCGCTGCAAACAACTTTTGCGCCGGTTGGAGAGGCGGATGGCCATAAGGGTCATCCGCGGTTATCGCACCACGTCCTACGTGGCGGCGATGTCCCTGGCGGGGGAGATACCCCTCGAACTGCAGGCGGCCGTGCGCGCGTGTTTATATGCGCGCGTACGTGCCATAAGCCGGGTTCGAGGAATCCCGCCGGGGCCCGAGGGCGGTCGCCGGGCTTCGAGCGCTGGGCCCGGAGACGCGCGTTGGAGAGGTGGCGTGGGGAGTTACAATCCCACGCCGCCGAGCGCGTCCCGGGTGCGCTCCTGCCACAGCTCGACAGGTGGCGGGAGAGGGCTGGGCGCGCCCCACCTATAGGATGACACAGGTGCTCACCGGACACGGTTGTTTCGGTGTGTACCTGTGTCAAATAGGGCGGGATGGGGACGGCAGGCTGCCACCATTGCAGCTTGGAGGAGGTGGATTCGGCGCAGCACACGCTGGAGGCATGCCCCGCCTTTACAGCGCTGCGCCGAGACTTGCAAATGCAAGTCGGGTGGGACCCTCTCGCTTCCAGCACTAGTAGGGGCAATGCTGGATAGCGAGAGGAATTGGAGGGCGGTTTCCTCCTTCTGCGAGCAAGTAATGCTGCAGAAGGAGGCCGCCGAGCGGGGTCGCGAGATAAATGACCCCGCTCGAAGAGCCCGGCGGCGTGGCCAAAGAAATATAGGCCCGCCCCCGGGGATGGGAGGAAGTGCAGGCGACCATTTGTAACTTGTGGGTCGCCTGCAGCCGGTGAATCCGGCGGAGTAGGGGCGGCAGAAGAAGCGGGTACGACACAAGTGGACCCGCGAAGCCGCCCCGGTGGCCGTGGCGTTCTGGGCGGGGGCCCGGGGCGCCTCGATTATACGGCCACGAGATGGAGCGGTGCAGGGCGCGACCTCCCTGCACCGCGTAACTAGGAGAAAGGGGGGATTAGTTTCCGAACCCCCCTCGGGACGCGCCGGCCCTTAGTAAATCAGGGCCGGCATGGTATGGGGGAGTCGCGGTTGGAGTTCTCAGAGAGGCCCCGTGACTCCCCCCTAATGCCTGAGGAGGCATTGCGTCCGAAAGGTCGCCGCTGTGTTTTTAGTGGGTCAAACCCCACACTACCCTTGCCGTTCCCCCGGACGGTAAGGGTGTCTGGCTAGCAGATTTTCACAGCGTAACAAAAAAAAAAAAAAAAAATGGGTTAGGTTTGGGTTAGGTTTGGGTTAGGTTTGGGTTAGGTTTGGGTTAGGTTTGGGTTAGGTTTGGGTTAGGTTTGGGTTAGGTTTGGGTTAGGTTTGGGTTAGGTTTGGGTTAGGTTTGGGTTAGGTTTGGGTTAGGTTTGGGTTAGGTTTGGGTTAGGTTTGGGTTAGGTTTGGGTTAGGTTTGGGTTAGGTTTGGGTTAGGTTTGGGTTAGGTTTGGGTTAGGTTTGGGTTAGGTTTGGGTTAGGTTTGGGTTAGGTTTGGGTTAGGTTTGGGTTAGGTTTGGGTTAGGTTTGGGTTAGGTTTGGGTTAGGTTTGGGTTAGGTTTGGGTTAGGTTTGGGTTAGGTTTGGGTTAGGTTTGGGTTAGGTTTGGGTTAGGTTTGGGTTAGGTTTGGGTTAGGTTTGGGTTAGGTTTGGGTTAGGTTTGGGTTAGGTTTGGGTTAGGTTTGGGTTAGGTTTGGGTTAGGTTTGGGTTAGGTTTGGGTTAGGTTTGGGTTAGGTTTGGGTTAGGTTTGGGTTAGGTTTGGGTTAGGTTTGGGTTAGGTTTGGGTTAGGTTTGGGTTAGGTTTGGGTTAGGTTTGGGTTAGGTTTGGGTTAGGTTTGGGTTAGGTTTGGGTTAGGTTTGGGTTAGGTTTGGGTTAGGTTTGGGTTAGGTTTGGGTTAGGTTTGGGTTAGGTTTGGGTTAGGTTTGGGTTAGGTTTGGGTTAGGTTTGGGTTAGGTTTGGGTTAGGTTTGGGTTAGGTTTGGGTTAGGTTTGGGTTAGGTTTGGGTTAGGTTTGGGTTAGGTTTGGGTTAGGTTTGGGTTAGGTTTGGGTTAGGTTTGGGTTAGGTTTGGGTTAGGTTTGGGTTAGGTTTGGGTTAGGTTTGGGTTAGGTTTGGGTTAGGTTTGGGTTAGGTTTGGGTTAGGTTTGGGTTAGGTTTGGGTTAGGTTTGGGTTAGGTTTGGGTTAGGTTTGGGTTAGGTTTGGGTTAGGTTTGGGTTAGGTTTGGGTTAGGTTTGGGTTAGGTTTGGGTTAGGTTTGGGTTAGGTTTGGGTTAGGTTTGGGTTAGGTTTGGGTTAGGTTTGGGTTAGGTTTGGGTTAGGTTTGGGTTAGGTTTGGGTTAGGTTTGGGTTAGGTTTGGGTTAGGTTTGGGTTAGGTTTGGGTTAGGTTTGGGTTAGGTTTGGGTTAGGTTTGGGTTAGGTTTGGGTTAGGTTTGGGTTAGGTTTGGGTTAGGTTTGGGTTAGGTTTGGGTTAGGTTTGGGTTAGGTTTGGGTTAGGTTTGGGTTAGGTTTGGGTTAGGTTTGGGTTAGGTTTGGGTTAGGTTTGGGTTAGGTTTGGGTTAGGTTTGGGTTAGGTTTGGGTTAGGTTTGGGTTAGGTTTGGGTTAGGTTTGGGTTAGGTTTGGGTTAGGTTTGGGTTAGGTTTGGGTTAGGTTTGGGTTAGGTTTGGGTTAGGTTTGGGTTAGGTTTGGGTTTAGGGTTTAGGGTT
>JAMYCR010000199.1:0-42330 GCA_028830335.1 Eucera pruinosa
AACACTAAATAACTAAATAACATAAACAAATAACTAAATAACTAAATTACTAAATAACTATAACTAAATAACTAAATAACTAAATAACTAAATATAAATAACTAAACTACAAAATTAATAATAACTAAATCACTAAATATAAATAACTAATAAACTAACATAAACACTAAATAACTAAATAACTAAATAACTAAATAACTAAATAACTAAACTAAATAAATAACTAAATCTAAATAAATAACTAAATAATAAAACTAAATAAATACTAAAAACTAAATAATAAAAAACTAAATAACTAAATAATAACTAAAAAATAACTAAATAACTAAATAACTAAATAAACAATACTAATAAAAATAAAACTAAAATAACTAAATAATAACTAAATAACTAAATACTAAAATAACTAAACCTCATAAACTAACTAAAAAACAAAATAACTAAATAACTAAAAAACAAAAAAACTAAAAAACAAAATAACTAAAAAACTAAAAAACTAAATAACTAAATAACTAAATAACTAAATAACTAAATAACTAAATAACTAAATAACTAAATAACTAAATAACTAAATAACTAAATAACTAAATAACTAAATAACTAAATAACTAAATAACTAAATAACTAAATAACTAAATAACTAAATAATTAAATAACTAAATAACTAAATAACTAAATAACTAAATAACTAAATAACTAAATAACTAAATAACTAAATAACTAAATAACTAAATAACTAAATAACTAAATAACTAAATAACTAAATAACTAAATAACTAAATAACTAAATAACTAAATAACTAAATAACTAAATAACTAAATAACTAAATAACTAAATAACTAAATAACTAAATAACTAAATAACTAAATAACTAAATAACTAAATAACTAAATAACTAAATAACTAAATAACTAAATAACTAAATAACTAAATAACTAAATAACTAAATAACTAAATAACTAAATAACTAAATAACTAAATAACTAAATAACTAAATAACTAAATAACTAAATAACTAAATAACTAAATAACTAAATAACTAAATAACTAAATAACTAAATAACTAAATAACTAAATAACTAAATAACTAAATAACTAAATAACTAAATAACTAAATAACTAAATAACTAAATAACTAAATAACTAAATAACTAAATAACTAAATAACTAAATAACTAAATAACTAAATAACTAAATAACTAAATAACTAAATAACTAAATAACTAAATAACTAAATAACTAAATAACTAAATAACTAAATAACTAAATAACTAAATAACTAAATAACTAAATAACTAAATAACTAAATAACTAAATAACTAAATAACTAAATAACTAAATAACTAAATAACTAAATAACTAAATAACTAAATAACTAAATAACTAAATAACTAAATAACTAAATAACTAAATAACTAAATAACTAAATAACTAAATAACTAAATAACTAAATAACTAAATAACTAAATAACTAAATAACTAAATAACTAAATAACTAAATAACTAAATAACTAAATAACTAAATAACTAAATAACTAAATAACTAAATAACTAAATAACTAAATAACTAAATAACTAAATAACTAAATAACTAAATAACTAAATAACTAAATAACTAAATAACTAAATAACTAAATAACTAAATAACTAAATAACTAAATAACTAAATAACTAAATAACTAAATAACTAAATAACTAAATAACTAAATAACTAAATAACTAAATAACTAAATAACTAAATAACTAAATAACTAAATAACTAAATAACTAAATAACTAAATAACTAAATAACTAAATAACTAAATAACTAAATAACTAAATAACTAAATAACTAAATAACTAAATAACTAAATAACTAAATAACTAAATAACTAAATAACTAAATAACTAAATAACTAAATAACTAAATAACTAAATAACTAAATAACTAAATAACTAAATAACTAAATAACTAAATAACTAAATAACTAAATAACTAAATAACTAAATAACTAAATAACTAAATAACTAAATAACTAAATAACTAAATAACTAAATAACTAAATAACTAAATAACTAAATAACTAAATAACTAAATAACTAAATAACTAAATAACTAAATAACTAAATAACTAAATAACTAAATAACTAAATAACTAAATAACTAAATAACTAAATAACTAAATAACTAAATAACTAAATAACTAAATAACTAAATAACTAAATAACTAAATAACTAAATAACTAAATAACTAAATAACTAAATAACTAAATAACTAAATAACTAAATAACTAAATAACTAAATAACTAAATAACTAAATAACTAAATAACTAAATAACTAAATAACTAAATAACTAAATAACTAAATAACTAAATAACTAAATAACTAAATAACTAAATAACTAAATAACTAAATAACTAAATAACTAAATAACTAAATAACTAAATAACTAAATAACTAAATAACTAAATAACTAAATAACTAAATAACTAAATAACTAAATAACTAAATAACTAAATAACTAAATAACTAAATAACTAAATAACTAAATAACTAAATAACTAAATAACTAAATAACTAAATAACTAAATAACTAAATAACTAAATAACTAAATAACTAAATAACTAAATAACTAAATAACTAAATAACTAAATAACTAAATAACTAAATAACTAAATAACTAAATACCTAAATAACTAAATAACTAAATAACTAAATAACTAAATAACTAAATAACTAAATAACTAAATAACTAAATAACTAAATAACTAAATAACTAAATAACTAAATAACTAAATAACTAAATAACTAAATAACTAAATAACTAAATAACTAAATAACTAAATAACTAAATAACTAAATAACTAAATAACTAAATAACTAAATAACTAAATAACTAAATAACTAAATAACTAAATAACTAAATAACTAAATAACTAAATAACTAAATAACTAAATAACTAAATAACTAAATAACTAAATAACTAAATAACTAAATAACTAAATAACTAAATAACTAAATAACTAAATAACTAAATAACTAAATAACTAAATAACTAAATAACTAAATAACTAAATAACTAAATAACTAAATAACTAAATAACTAAATAACTAAATAACTAAATAACTAAATAACTAAATAACTAAATAACTAAATAACTAAATAACTAAATAACTAAATAACTAAATAACTAAATAACTAAATAACTAAATAACTAAATAACTAAATAACTAAATAACTAAATAACTAAATAACTAAATAACTAAATAACTAAATAACTAAATAACTAAATAACTAAATAACTAAATAACTAAATAACTAAATAACTAAATAACTAAATAACTAAATAACTAAATAACTAAATAACTAAATAACTAAATAACTAAATAACTAAATAACTAAATAACTAAATAACTAAATAACTAAATAACTAAATAACTAAATAACTAAATAACTAAATAACTAAATAACTAAATAACTAAATAACTAAATAACTAAATAACTAAATAACTAAATAACTAAATAACTAAATAACTAAATAACTAAATAACTAAATAACTAAATAACTAAATAACTAAATAACTAAATAACTAAATAACTAAATAACTAAATAACTAAATAACTAAATAACTAAATAACTAAATAACTAAATAACTAAATAACTAAATAACTAATAACTAAATAACTAAATAACTAAATAACTAAATAACTAAATAACTAAATAACTAAATAACTAAATAACTAAATAACTAAATAACTAAATAACTAAATAACTAAATAACTAAATAACTAAATAACTACATAACTAAATAACTAAATAACTAAATAACTAAATAACTAAATAACTAAATAACTAAATAACTAAATAACTAAATAACTAAATAACTAAATAACTAAATAACTAAATAACTAAATAACTAAATAACTAAATAACTAAATAACTAAATAACTAAATAACTAAATAACTAAATAACTAAATAACTAAATAACCAAAGAACTAAATAACTAAATAACTTAATAACTAAATAACTAAATAACTAAATAACTAAATAACTAAATAACTAAATAACTAAATAACTAAATAACTAAATAACTAAATAACTAAATAACTAAATAACTAAATAACTAAATAACTAAATAACTAAATAACTAAATAACTAAATAACTAAATAACTAAATAACTAAATAACTAAATAACTAAATAACTAAATAACTAAATAACTAAATAACTAAATAACTAAATAACTAAATAACTAAATAACTAAATAACTAAATAACTAAATAACTAAATAACTAAATAACTAAATAACTAAATAACTAAATAACTAAATAACTAAATAACTAAATAACTAAATAACTAAATAACTAAATAACTAAATAACTAAATAACTAAATAACTAAATAACTAAATAACTAAATAACTAAATAACTAAATAACTAAATAACTAAATAACTAAATAACTAAATAACTAAATAACTAAATAACTAAATAACTAAATAACTAAATAACTAAATAACTAAATAACTAAATAACTAAATAACTAAATAACTAAATAACTAAATAACTAAATAACTAAATAACTAAATAACTAAATAACTAAATAACTAAATAACTAAATAACTAAATAACTAAATAACTAAATAACTAAATAACTAAATAACTAAATAACTAAATAACTAAATAACTAAATAACTAAATAACTAAATAACTAAATAACTAAATAACTAAATAACTAAATAACTAAATAACTAAATAACTAAATAACTAAATAACTAAATAACTAAATAACTAAATAACTAAATAACTAAATAACTAAATAACTAAATAACTAAATAACTAAATAACTTACTAATTTACTAAATAACTAAATAACTAAATAACTAAATAACTAACTAACTAAATAACTCAATAACTAAATAACTAAATAACTAAATAACTAAATAACTAAATAACTAAATAACTAAATAACTAAATAACTAAATAACTAAATAACTAAATAACTAAATAACTAAATAACTAAATAACTAAATAACTAAATAACTAAATAACTAAATAACTAAATAACTAAATAACTAAATAACTAAATAACTAAATAACTAAATAACTAAATAACTAAATAACTAAATAACTAAATAACTAAATAACTAAATAACTAAATAACTAAATAACTAAATAACTAAATAACTAAATAACTAAATAACTAAATAACTAAATAACTAAATAACTAAATAACTAAATAACTAAATAACTAAATAACTAAATAACTAAATAACTAAATAACTAAATAACTAAATAACTAAATAACTAAATAACTAAATAACTAAATAACTAAATAACTAAATAACTAAATAACTAAATAACTAAATAACTAAATAACTAAATAACTAAATAACTAAATAACTAAATAACTAAATAACTAAATAACTAAATAACTAAATAACTAAATAACTAAATAACTAAATAACTAAATAACTAAATAACTAAATAACTAAATAACTAAATAACTAAATAACTAAATAACTAAATAACTAAATAACTAAATAACTAAATCACTAAATAACTAAATAACTAAATAACTAAATAACTAAATAACTAAATAACTAAATAACTAAATAACTAAATAACTAAATAACTAAATAACTAAATAACTAAATAACTAAATAACTAAATAACTAAATAACTAAATAACTAAATAACTAAATAACTAAATAACTAAATAACTAAATAACTAAATAACTAAATAACTAAATAACTAAATAACTAAATAACTAAATAACTAAATAACTACATAACTAAATAACTAAATAACTAAATAACTAAATAACTAAATAACTAAATAACTAAATAACTAAATAACTAAATAACTAAATAACTAAATAACTAAATAACTAAATAACTAAATAACTAAATAACTAAATAACTAAATAACTAAATAACTAAATAACTAAATAACTAAATAACTAAATAACTAAATAACTAAATAACTAAATAACTAAATAACTAAATAACTAAATAACTAAATAACTAAATAACTAAATAACTAAATAACTAAATAACTAAATAACTAAATAACTAAATAACTAAATAACTAAATAACTAAATAACTAAATAACTAAATAACTAAATAACTAAATAACTAAATAACTAAATAACTAAATAACTAAATAACTAAATAACTAAATAACTAAATAACTAAATAACTAAATAACTAAATAACTAAATAACTAAATAACTAAATAACTAAATAACTAAATAACTAAATAACTAAATAACTAAATAACTAAATAACTAAATAACTAAATAACTAAATAACTAAATAACTAAATAACTAAATAACTAAATAACTAAATAACTAAATAACTAAATAACTAAATAACTAAATAACTAAATAACTAAATAACTAAATAACTAAATAACTAAATAACTAAATAACTAAATAACTAAATAACTAAATAACTAAATAACTAAATAACTAAATAACTAAATAACTAAATAACTAAATAACTAAATAACTAAATAACTAAATAACTAAATAACTAAATAACTAAATAACTAAATAACTAAATAACTAAATAACTAAATAACTAAATAACTAAATAACTAAATAACTAAATAACTAAATAACTAAATAACTAAATAACTAAATAACTAAATAACTAAATAACTAAATAACTAAATAACTAAATAACTAAATAACTAAATAACTAAATAACTAAATAACTAAATAACTAAATAACTAAATAACTAAATAACTAAATAACTAAATAACTAAATAACTAAATAACTAAATAACTAAATAACTAAATAACTAAATAACTAAATAACTAAATAACTAAATAACTAAATAACTAAATAACTAAATAACTAAATAACTAAATAACTAAATAACTAAATAACTAAATAACTAAATAACTAAATAACTAAATAACTAAATAACTAAATAACTAAATAACTAAATAACTAAATAACTAAATAACTAAATAACTAAATAACTAAATAACTAAATAACTAAATAACTAAATAACTAAATAACTAAATAACTAAATAACTAAATAACTAAATAACTAAATAACTAAATAACTAAATAACTAAATAACTAAATAACTAAATAACTAAATAACTAAATAACTAAATAACTAAATAACTAAATAACTAAATAACTAAATAACTAAATAACTAAATAACTAAATAACTAAATAACTAAATAACTAAATAACTAAATAACTAAATAACTAAATAACTAAATAACTAAATAACTAAATAACTAAATAACTAAATAACTAAATAACTAAATAACTAAATAACTAAATAACTAAATAACTAAATAACTAAATAACTAAATAACTAAATAACTAAATAACTAAATAACTAAATAACTAAATAACTAAATAACTAAATAACTAAATAACTAAATAACTAAATAACTAAATAACTAAATAACTAAATAACTAAATAACTAAATAACTAAATAACTAAATAACTAAATAACTAAATAACTAAATAACTAAATAACTAAATAACTAAATAACTAAATAACTAAATAACTAAATAACTAAATAACTAAATAACTAAATAACTAAATAACTAAATAACTAAATAACTAAATAACTAAATAACTAAATAACTAAATAACTAAATAACTAAATAACTAAATCACTAAATAACTAAATAACTAAATAACTAAATAACTAAATAACTAAATAACTAAATAACTAAATAACTAAATAACTAAATAACTAAATAACTAAATAACTAAATAACTAAATAACTAAATAACTAAATAACTAAATAACTAAATAACTAAATAACTAAATAACTAAATAACTAAATAACTAAATAACTAAATAACTAAATAACTAAATAACTAGATAACTAAATAACTAAATAACTAAATAACTAAATAACTAAATAACTAAATAACTAAATAACTAAATAACTAAATAACTAAATAACTAAATAACTAAATAACTCAATAACTAAATAACTAAATAACTAAATAACTAAATAACTAAATAACTAAATAACTAAATAACTAAATAACTAAATAACTAAATAACTAAATAACTAAATAACTAAATAACTAAATAACTAAATAACTAAATAACTAAATAACTAAATAACTAAATAACTAAATAACTAAATAACTAAATAACTAAATAACTAAATAACTAAATAACTAAATACTAAATAACTAAATAACTAAATAACTAAATAACTAAATAACTAAATAACTAAATAACTAAATAACTAAATAACTAAATAACTAAATAACTAAATAACTAAATAACTAAATAACTAAATAACTAAATAACTAAATAACTAAATAACTAAATAACTAAATAACTAAATAACTAATAACTAAATAACTAAATAACTAAATAACTAAATAACTAAATAACTAAATAACTAAATAACTAAATAACTAAATAACTAATAACTAAATAACTAAATAACTAAATAACTAAATAACTAAATAACTAAATAACTAAATAACTAAATAACTAAATAACTAAATAACTAAATAACTAAATAACTAAATAACTAAATAACTAAATAACTAAATAACTAAATACATGAATAACTGAATAACTAAATAACTAAATAAGTAAATAACTAAATAACTAAATAACTAAATAACTAAATAACTAAATAACTAAATAACTAAATAACTAAATAACTAAATAACTAAATAACTAAATAACTAAATAACTAAATAACTAAATAACTAAATAACTAAATAACTAAATAACTAAATAACTAAATAACTAAATAACTAAAGAACTAAATAACTAAATAACTAAATAACTAAATAACTAAATAACTAAATAACTAAATAACTAAATAACTAAATAACTAAATAACTAAATAACTAAATAACTAAATAACTAAATAACTAAATAACTAAATAACTAAATAACTAAATAACTAAATAACTAAATAACTAAATAACTAAATAACTAAATAACTAAATAACTAAATAACTAAATAACTAAATAACTAAATAACTAAATAACTAAATAACTAAATAACTAAATAACTAAATAACTAAATAACTAAATAACTAAATAACTAAATAACTAAATAACTAAATAACTAAATAACTAAATAACTAAATAACTAAATAACTAAATAACTAAATAACTAAATAACTAAATAACTAAATAACTAAATAACTAAATAACTAA
Source organism: Eucera pruinosa (assembly GCA_028830335.1). NCBI lineage: Eukaryota > Metazoa > Arthropoda > Insecta > Hymenoptera > Apidae > Eucera > Eucera pruinosa. Next base: position 9,173 of record JAMYCR010000199.1, read on the forward strand.
ATAACTAAATAACTAAATAACTAAATAACTAAATAACTAAATAACTAAATAACTAAATAACTAAATAACTAAATAACTAAATAACTAAATAACTAAATAACTAAATAACTAAATAACTAAATAACTAAATAACTAAATAACTAAATAACTAAATAACTAAATAACTAAATAACTAAATAACTATATAACAAAATAACTAAATAACTACATATCTAAATACCTAAATAACTAAATAACTAAATAACTAAATAACTAAATAACTAAATAACTAAATAACTAAATAACTAAATAACTAAATAACTAAATAACTAAATAACTAAATAACTAAATAACTAAATAACTAAATAACTAAATAACTAAATAACTAAATAACTAAATAACTAAATAACTAAATAACTAAATAACTAAATAACTAAATAACTAAATAACTAAATAACTAAATAACTAAATAACTAAATAACTAAATAACTAAATAACTAAATAACTAAATAACTAAATAACTAAATAACTAAACAAGTAAATAACTAAATAACCATATGACTAAACAACTAAATAACTAAATAACAAAATAACTAAATAACTAAATAACTAAATAACTAAATAACTAAATAACTAAATAACTAAATAACTAAATAACTAAATAACTAAATAACTAAATAACTAAATAACTAAATAACTAAATAACTAAATAACTAAATAACTAAATAACTAAATAACTAAATAACTAAATAACTAAATAACTAAATAACTAAATAACTAAATAACTAAATAACTAAATAACTAAATAACTAAATAACTAAATAACTAAATAACTAAATAACTAAATAACTAAATAACTAAATAACTAAATAACTAAATAACTAAATAACTAAATAACTAAATAACTAAATAACTAAATAACTAAATAACTAAATAACTAAATAACTAAATAACTAAATAACTAAATAACTAAATAACTAAATAACTAAATAACTAAATAACTAAATAACTAAATAACTAAATAACTAAATAACTAAATAACTAAATAACTAAATAACTAAATAACTAAATAACTAAATAACTAAATAACTAAATAACTAAATAACTAAATAACTAAATAACTAAATAACTAAATAACTAAATAACTAAATAACTAAATAACTAAATAACTAAATAACTAAATAACTAAATAACTAAATAACTAAATAACTAAATAACTAAATAACTAAATAACTAAATAACTAAATAACTAAATAACTAAATAACTAAATAACTAAATAACTAAATAACTAAATAACTAAATAACTAAATAACTAAATAACTAAATAACTAAATAACTAAATAACTAAATAACTAAATAACTAAATAACTAAATAACTAAATAACTAAATAACTAAATAACTAAATAACTAAATAACTAAATAACTAAATAACTAAATAACTAAATAACTAAATAACTAAATAACTAAATAACTAAATAACTAAATAACTAAATAACTAAATAACTAAATAACTAAATAACTAAATAACTAAATAACTAAATACCTAAATAACTAAATAACTAAATAACTAAATAACTAAATAACTAAATAACTAAATAACTAAATAACTAAATAACTAAATAACTAAATAACTAAATAACTAAATAACTAAATAACTAAATAACTAAATAACTAAATAACTAAATAACTAAATAACTAAATAACTAAATAACTAAATAACTAAATAACTAAATAACTAAATAACTAAATAACTAAATAACTAAATAACTAAATAACTAAATAACTAAATAACTAAATAACTAAATAACTAAATAACTAAATAACTAAATAACTAAATAACTAAATAACTAAATAACTAAATAACTAAATAACTAAATAACTAAATAACTAAATCACTAAATAACTGAATAACTAAATAACTAAATAACTAAATAACTAAATAACTAAATAACTAAATAACTAAATAACTAAATAACTAAATAACTAAATAACTAAATAACTAAATAACTAAATAACTAAATAACTAAATAACTAAATAACTAAATAACTAAATAACTAAATAACTAAATAACTAAATAACTAAATAACTAAATAACTAAATAACTAAATAACTAAATAACTAAATAACTAAATAACTAAATAACTAAATAACTAAATAACTAAATAACTAAATAACTAAATAACTAAATAACTAAATAACTAAATAACTAAATAACTAAATAACTAAATAACTAAATAACTAAATAACTAAATAACTAAATAACTAAATAACTAAATAACTAAATAACTAAATAACTAAATAACTAAATAACTAAATAACTAAATAACTAAATAACTAAATAAAAATAACTAAATAACTAAATAACTAAATAACTAAATAACTAAATAACTAAATAACTAAATAACTAAATAACTAAATAACTAAATAACTAAATAACTAAATAACTAAATAACTAAATAACTAAATAACTAAATAACTAAATAACTAAATAACTAAATAACTAAATAACTAAATAACTAAATAACTAAATAACTAAATAACTAAATAACTAAATAACTAAATAACTAAATAACTAAATAACTAAATAACTAAATAACTAAATAACTAAATAACTAAATAACTAAATAACTAAATAACTAAATAACTAAATAACTAAATAACTAAATAACTAAATAACTAAATAACTAAATAACTAAATAACTAAATAACTAAATAACTAAATAACTAAATAACTAAATAACTAAATAACTAAATAACTAAATAACTAAATAACTAAATAACTAAATAACTAAATAACTAAATAACTAAATAACTAAATAACTAAATAACTAAATAACTAAATAACTAAATAACTAAATAACTAAATAACTAAATAACTAAATAACTAAATAACTAAATAACTAAATAACTAAATAACTAAATAACTAAATAACTAAATAACTAAATAACTAAATAACTAAATAACTAAATAACTAAATAACTAAATAACTAAATAACTAAATAACTAAATAACTAAATAACTAAATAACTAAATAACTAAATAACTAAATAACTAAATAACTAAATAACTAAATAACTAAATAACTAAATAACTAAATAACTAAATAACTAAATAACTAAATAACTAAATAACTAAATAACTAAATAACTAAATAACTAAATAACTAAATAACTAAATAACTAAATAACTAAATAACTAAATAACTAAATAACTAAATAACTAAATAACTAAATAACTAAATAACTAAATAACTAAATAACTAAATAACTAAATAACTAAATAACTAAATAACTAAATAACTAAATAACTAAATAACTAAATAACTAAATAACTAAATAACTAAATAACTAAATAACTAAATAACTAAATAACTAAATAACTAAATAACTAAATAACTAAATAACTAAATAACTAAATAACTAAATAACTAAATAACTAAATAACTAAATAACTAAATAACTAAATAACTAAATAACTAAATAACTAAATAACTAAATAACTAAATAACTAAATAACTAAATAACTAAATAACTAAATAACTAAATAACTAAATAACTAAATAACTAAATAACTAAATAACTAAATAACTAAATAACTAAATAACTAAATAACTAAATAACTAAATAACTAAATAACTAAATAACTAAATAACTAAATAACTAAATAACTAAATAACTAAATAACTAAATAACTAAATAACTAAATAACTAAATAACTAAATAACTAAATAACTAAATAACTAAATAACTAAATAACTAAATAACTAAATAACTAAATAACTAAATAACTAAATAACTAAATAACTAAATAACTAAATAACTAAATAACTAAATAACTAAATAACTAAATAACTAAATAACTAAATAACTAAATAACTAAATAACTAAATAACTAAATAACTAAATAACTAAATAACTAAATAACTAAATAACTAAATAACTAAATAACTAAATAACTAAATAACTAAATAACTAAATAACTAAATAACTAAATAACTAAATAACTAAATAACTAAATAACTAAATAACTAAATAACTAAATAACTAAATAACTAAATAACTAAATAACTAAATAACTAAATAACTAAATAACTAAATAACTAAATAACTAAATAACTAAATAACTAAATAACTAAATAACTAAATAACTAAATAACTAAATAACTAAATAACTAAATAACTAAATAACTAAATAACTAAATAACTAAATAACTAAATAACTAAATAACTAAATAACTAAATAACTAAATAACTAAATAACTAAATAACTAAATAACTAAATTACTAAATAACTAAATAACTAAATAACTAAATAACTAAATAACTAAATAACTAAATAACTAAATAACTAAATAACTAAATAACTAAATAACTAAATAACTAAATAACTAAATAACTAAATAACTAAATAACTAAATAACTAAATAACTAAATAACTAAATAACTAAATAACTAAATAACTAAATAACTAAATAACTAAATAACTAAATAACTAAATAACTAAATAACTAAATAACTAAATAACTAAATAACTAAATAACTAAATAACTAAATAACTAAATAACTAAATAACTAAATAACTAAATAACTAAATAACTAAATAACTAAATAACTAAATAACTAAATAACTAAATAACTAAATAACTAAATAACTAAATAACTAAATAACTAAATAACTAAATAACTAAATAACTAAATAACTAAATAACTAAATAACTAAATAACTAAATAACTAAATAACTAAATAACTAAATAACTAAATAACTAAATAACTAAATAACTAAATAACTAAATAACTAAATAACTAAATAACTAAATAACTAAATAACTAAATAACTAAATATCTAAATAACTAAATAACTAAATAACTAAATAACTAAATAACTAAATAACTAAATAACTAAATAACTAAATAACTAAATAACTAAATAACTAAATAACTAAATAACTAAATAACTAAATAACTAAATAACTAAATAACTAAATAACTAAATAACTAAATAACTAAATAACTAAATAACTAAATAACTAAATAACTAAATAACTAAATAACTAAATAACTAAATAACTAAATAACTAAATAACTAAATAACTAAATAACTAAATAACTAAATAACTAAATAACTAAATAACTAAATAACTAAATAACTAAATAACTAAATAACTAAATAACTAAATAACTAAATAACTAAATGGCTAAATAACTAAATATCTAAATAACTAAATAACTAAGTATCTAAATAACTAAATAACTACATAACTAAATAACTAAATAACTAAATAACTAAATAACTAAATAACTAAATAACTAAATAACTAAATAACTAAATAACTAAATAACTAAATAACTAAATAACTAAATAACTAAATAACTAAATAACTAAATAACTAAATAACTAAATAACTAAATAACTAAATAACTAAATAACTAAATAACTAAATAACTAAATAACTAAACAACTAAACAACTAAACAACTAAACAACTAAACAACTAAACAACTAAATAACTAAATAACTAAATAACTAAATAACTAAATAACTAAATAACTAAATAACTAAATAACTAAATAACTAAATAACTAAATAACTAAATAACTAAATAACTAAATAACTAAATAACTAAATAACTAAATAACTAAATAACTAAATAACTAAATAACTAAATAACTAAATAACTAAATAACTAAATAACTAAATAACTAAATAACTAAATAACTAAATAACTAAATAACTAAATAACTAAATAACTAAATAACTAAATAACTAAATAACTAAATAACTAAATAACTAAATAACTAAATAACTAAATAACTAAATAACTAAATAACTAAATAACTAAATAACTAAATAACTAAATAACTAAATAACTAAATAACTAAATAACTAAATAACTAAATAACTAAATAACTAAATAACTAAATAACTAAATAACTAAATAACTAAATAACTAAATAACTAAATAACTAAATAACTAAATAACTAAATAACTAAATAACTAAATAACTAAATAACTAAATAACTAAATAACTAAATAACTAAATAACTAAATAACTAAATAACTAAATAACTAAATAACTAAATAACTAAATAACTAAATAACTAAATAACTAAATAACTAAATAACTAAATAACTAAATAACTAAATAACTAAATAACTAAATAACTAAATAACTAAATAACTAAATAACTAAATAACTAAATAACTAAATAACTAAATAACTAAATAACTAAATAACTAAATAACTAAATAACTAAATAACTAAATAACTAAATAACTAAATAACTAAATAACTAAATAACTAAATAACTAAATAACTAAATAACTAAATAACTAAATAACTAAATAACTAAATAACTAAATAACTAAATAACTAAATAACTAAATAACTAAATAACTAAATAACTAAATAACTAAATAACTAAATAACTAAATAACTAAATAACTAAATAACTAAATAACTAAATAACTAAATAACTAAATAACTAAATAACTAAATAACTAAATAACTAAATAACTAAATAACTAAATAACTAAATAACTAAATAACTAAATAACTAAATAACTAAATAACTAAATAACTAAATAACTAAATAACTAAATAACTAAATAACTAAATAACTAAATAACTAAATAACTAAATAACTAAATAACTAAATAACTAAATAACTAAATAACTAAATAACTAAATAACTAAATAACTAAATAACTAAATAACTAAATAACTAAATAACTAAATAACTAAATAACTAAATAACTAAATAACTAAATAACTAAATAACTAAATAACTAAATAACTAAATAACTAAATAACTAAATAACTAAATAACTAAATAACTAAATAACTAAATAACTAAATAACTAAATAACTAAATAACTAAATAACTAAATAACTAAATAACTAAATAACTAAATAACTAAATAACTAAATAACTAAATAACTAAATAACTAAATAACTAAATAACTAAATAACTAAATAACTAAATAACTAAATAACTAAATAACTAAATAACTAAATAACTAAATAACTAAATAACTAAATAACTAAATAACTAAATAACTAAATAACTAAAAAACTAAATAACTAAATAACTAAATAACTAAATAACTAAATAACTAAATAACTAAATAACTAAATAACTAAATAACTAAATAACTAAATAACTAAATAACTAAATAACTAAATAACTAAATAACTAAATAACTAAATAACTAAATAACTAAATAACTAAATAACTAAATAACTAAATAACTAAATAACTAAATAACTAAATAACTAAATAACTAAATAACTAAATAACTAAATAACTAAATAACTAAATAACTAAATAACTAAATAACTAAACAACTAAATAACTAAATAACTAAATAACTAAATAACTAAATAACTAAATAACTAAATAACTAAATAACTAAATAACTAAATAACTAAATAACTAAATAACTAAATAACTAAATAACTAAATAACTAAATAACTAAATAACTAAATAACTAAATAACTAAATAACTAAATAACTAAATAACTAAACAACTAAATAACTCAATAACTAAATAACTAAATAACTAAATAACTAAATAACTAAATAACTAAATAACTAAATAACTAAATAACTAAATAACTAAATAACTAAATAACTAAATAACTAAATAACTAAATAACTAAATAACTAAATAACTAAATAACTAAATAACTTAATAACTAAATAACTAAATAACTAAATAACTAAATAACTAAATAACTAAATAACTAAATAACTAAATAACTAAATAACTAAATAACTAAATAACTAAATAACTAAATAACTAAATAACTAAATAACTAAATAACTAAATAACTAAATAACTAAATAACTAAATAACTAAATAACTAAATAACTAAATAACTAAATAACTAAATAACTAAATAACTAAATAACTAAATAACTAAATAACTAAATAACTAAATAACTAAATAACTAAATAACTAAATAACTAAATAACTAAATAACTAAATAACTAAATAACTAAATAACTAAATAACTAAATAACTAAATAACTAAATAACTAAATAACTAAATAACTAAATAACTAAATAACTAAATAACTAAATAACTAAATAACTAAATAACTAAATAACTAAATAACTAAATAACTAAATAACTAAATAACTAAATAACTAAATAACTAAATAACTAAATAACTAAATAACTAAATAACTAAATAACTAAATAACTAAATAACTAAATAACTAAATAACTAAATAACTAAATAACTAAATAACTAAATAACTAAATAACTAAATAACTAAATAACTAAATAACTAAATAACTAAATAACTAAATAACTAAATAACTAAATAACTAAATAACTAAATAACTAAATAACTAAATAACTAAATAACTAAATAACTAAATAACTAAATAACTAAATAACTAAATAACTAAATAACTAAATAACTAAATAACTAAATAACTAAATAACTAAATAACTAAATAACTAAATAACTAAATAACTAAATAACTAAATAACTAAATAACTAAATAACTAAATAACTAAATAACTAAATAACTAAATAACTAAATAACTAAATAACTAAATAACTAAATAACTAAATAACTAAATAACTAAATAACTAAATAACTAAATAACTAAATAACTAAATAACTAAATAACTAAATAACTAAATAACTAAATAACTAAATAACTAAATAACTAAATAACTAAATAACTAAATAACTAAATAACTAAATAACTAAATAACTAAATAACTAAATAACTAAATAACTAAATAACTAAATAACTAAATAACTAAATAACTAAATAACTAAATAACTAAATAACTAAATAACTAAATAACTAAATAACTAAATAACTAAATAACTAAATAACTAAATAACTAAATAACTAAATAACTAAATAACTAAATAACTAAATAACTAAATAACTAAATAACTAAATAACTAAATAACTAAATAACTAAATAACTAAATAACTAAATAACTAAATAACTAAATAACTAAATAACTAAATAACTAAATAACTCAATAACTAAATAACTAAATAACTAAATAACTAAATAACTAAATAACTAAATAACTAAATAACTAAATAACTAAATAACTAAATAACTAAATAACTAAATAACTAAATAACTAAATAACTAAATAACTAAATAACTAAATAACTAAATAACTAAATAACTAAATAACTAAATAACTAAATAACTAAATAACTAAATAACTAAATAACTAAATAACTAAATAACTAAATAACTAAATAACTGTATAACTAAATAACTGAATACCTAAGTAACTAAATAACTAAATAACTAAATAACTAAATAACTAAATAACTAAATAACTAAATAACTAAATAACTAAATAACTAAATAACTAAATAACTAAATAACTAAATAACTAAATAACTAAATAACTAAATAACTAAATAACTAAATAACTAAATAACTAAATAACTAAATCACTAAATATCTAAATAACTAAATAACTAAATAACTAAATAACTAAATAACTAAATAACTAAATAACTAAATAACTAAATAACTAAATAACTAAATAACTAAATAACTAAATAACTAAATAACTAAATAACTAAATAACTAAATAACTAAATAACTAAATAACTAAATAACTAAATAACTAAATAACTAAATAACTAAATAACTAAATAACTAAATAACTAAATAACTAAATAACTAAATAACTAAATAACTAAATAACTAAATAACTAAATAACTAAATAACTAAATAACTAAATAACTAAATAACTAAATAACTAAATAACTAAATAACTAAATAACTAAATAACTAAATAACTAAATAACTAATTACCTAAATAACTAAATAACTAAATAACTAAATAACTAAATAACTAAATAACTAAATAACTAAATAACTAAATAACTAAATAACTAAATAACTAAATAACTAAATAACTAAATAACTAAATAACTAAATAACTAAATAACTAAATAACTAAATAACTAAATAACTAAATAACTAAATAACTAAATAACTAAATAACTAAATAACTAAATAACTAAATAACTAAATAACTAAATAACTAAATAACTAAATAACTAAATAACTAAATAACTAAATAACTAAATAACTAAATAACTAAATAACTAAATAACTAAATAACTAAATAACTAAATAACTAAATAACTAAATAACTAAATAACTAAATAACTAAATAACTAAATAACTAAATAACTAAATAACTAAATAACTAAATAACTAAATAACTAAATAACTAAATAACTAAATAACTAAATAACTAAATAACTAAATAACTAAATAACTAAATAACTAAATAACTAAATAACTAAATAACTAAATAACTAAATAACTAAATAACTAAATAACTAAATAACTAAATAACTAAATAACTAAATAACTAAATAACTAAATAACTAAATAACTAAATAACTAAATAACTAAATAACTAAATAACTAAATAACTAAATAACTAAATAACTAAATAACTAAATAACTAAATAACTAAATAACTAAATAACTAAATAACTAAATAACTAAATAACTAAATAACTAAATAACTAAATAACTAAATAACTAAATAACTAAATAACTAAATAACTAAATAACTAAATAACTAAATAACTAAATAACTAAATAACTAAATAACTAAATAACTAAATAACTAAATAACTAAATAACTAAATAACTAAATAACTAAATAACTAAATAACTAAATAACTAAATAACTAAATAACTAAATAACTAAATAACTAAATAACTAAATAACTAAATAACTAAATAACTAAATAACTAAATAACTAAATAACTAAATAACTAAATAACTAAATAACTAAATAACTAAATAACTAAATAACTAAATAACTAAATAACTAAATAACTAAATAACTAAATAACTAAATAACTAAATAACTAAATAACTAAATAACTAAATAACTAAATAACTAAATAACTAAATAACTAAATAACTAAATAACTAAATAACTAAATAACTAAATAACTAAATAACTAAATAACTAAATAACTAAATAACTAAATCACTAAATAACTAAATAACTAAATAACTAAATAACTAAATAACTAAATAACTAAATAACTAAATAACTAAATAACTAAATAACTAAATAACTAAATAACTAAATAACTAAATAACAAAATAACTAAATAACTAAATAACTAAATAACTAAATAACTAAATAACTAAATAACTAAATAACTAAATAACTAAATAACTAAATAACTAAATAACTAAATAACTAAATAACTAAATAACTAAATAACTAAATAACTAAATAACTAAATAACTAAATAACTAAATAACTAAATAACTAAATAACTAAATAACTAAATAACTAAATAACTAAATAACTAAATAACTAAATAACTAAATAACTAAATAACTAAATAACTAAATAACTAAATAACTAAATAACTAAATAACTAAATAACTAAATAACTAAATAACTAAATAACTAAATAACTAAATAACTAAATAACTAAATAACTAAATAACTAAATAACTAAATAACTAAATAACTAAATAACTAAATAACTAAATAACTAAATAACTAAATAACTAAATAACTAAATAACTAAATAACTAAATAACTAAATAACTAAATAACTAAATAACTAAATAACTAAATAACTAAATAACTAAATAACTAAATAACTAAATAACTAAATAACTAAATAACTAAATAACTAAATAACTAAATAACTAAATAACTAAATAACTAAATAACTAAATAACTAAATAACTAAATAACTAAATAACTAAATAACTAAATAACTAAATAACTAAATAACTAAATAACTAAATAACTAAATAACTAAATAACTAAATAACTAAATAACTAAATAACTAAATAACTAAATAACTAAATAACTAAATAACTAAATAACTAAATAACTAAATAACTAAATAACTAAATAACTAAATAACTAAATAACTAAATAACTAAATAACTAAATAACTCAATAACTAAATAACTAAATAACTAAATAACTAAATAACTAAATAACTAAATAACTAAATAACTAAATAACTAAATAACTAAATAACTAAATAACTAAATAACTAAATAACTAAATAACTAAATAACTAAATAACTAAATAACTAAATAACTCAATAACTAAATAACTAAATAACTAAATAACTAAATAACTAAATAACTAAATAACGAAATAACTAAATAACTAAATAACTAAATAACTAAATAACTAAATAACTAAATAACTAAATAACTAAATAACTAAATAACTAAATAACTAAATAACTAAATAACTAAATAACTAAATAACTAAATAACTAAATAACTAAATAACTAAATAACTAAATAACTAAATAACTAAATAACTAAATAACTAAATAACTAAATAACTAAATAACTAAATAACTAAATAACTAAATAACTAAATAACTAAATAACTAAATAACTAAATAACTAAATAACTAAATAACTAAATAACTAAATAACTAAATAACTAAATAACTAAATAACTAAATAACTAAATAACTAAATAACTAAATAACTAAATAACTAAATAACTAAATAACTAAATAACTAAATAACTAAATAACTAAATAACTAAATAACTAAATAACTAAATAACTAAATAACTAAATAACTAAATAACTAAATAACTAAATAACTAAATAACTAAATAACTAAATAACTAAATAACTAAATAACTAAATAACTAAATAACTAAATAACTAAATAACTAAATAACTAAATAACTAAATAACTAAATAACTAAATAACTAAATAACTAAATAACTAAATAACTAAATAACTAAATAACTAAATAACTAAATAACTAAATAACTAAATAACTAAATAACTAAATAACTAAATAACTAAATAACTAAATAACTAAATAACTAAATAACTAAATAACTAAATAACTAAATAACTAAATAACTAAATAACTAAATAACTAAATAACTAAATAACTAAATAACTAAATAACTAAATAACTAAATAACTAAATAACTAAATAACTAAATAACTAAATAACTAAATAACTAAATAACTAAATAACTAAATAACTAAATAACTAAATAACTAAATAACTAAATAACTAAATAACTAAATAACTAAATAACTAAATAACTAAATAACTAAATAACTAAATAACTAAATAACTAAATAACTAAATAACTAAATAACTAAATAACTAAATAACTAAATAACTAAATAACTAAATAACTAAATAACTAAATAACTAAATAACTAAATAACTAAATAACTAAATAACTAAATAACTAAATAACTAAATAACTAAATAACTAAATAACTAAATAACTAAATAACTAAATAACTAAATAACTAAATAACTAAATAACTAAATAACTAAATAACTAAATAACTAAATAACTAAATAACTAAATAACTAAATAACTAAATAACTAAATAACTAAATAACTAAATAACTAAATAACTAAATAACTAAATAACTAAATAACTAAATAACTAAATAACTAAATAACTAAATAACTAAATAACTAAATAACTAAATAACTAAATAACTAAATAACTAAATAACTAAATAACTAAATAACTAAATAACTAAATAACTAAATAACTAAATAACTAAATAACTAAATAACTAAATAACTAAATAACTAAATAACTAAATAACTAAATAACTAAATAACTAAATAACTAAATAACTAAATAACTAAATAACTAAATAACTAAATAACTAAATAACTAAATAACTAAATAACTAAATAACTAAATAACTAAATAAATAACTAAATAACTAAATAACTAAATAACTAAATAACTAAATAACTAAATAACTAAATAACTAAATAACTAAATAACTAAATAACTAAATAACTAAATAACTAAATAACTAAATAACTAAATAACTAAATAACTAAATAACTAAATAACTAAATAACTAAATAACTAAATAACTAAATAACTAAATAACTAAATAACTAAATAACTAAATAACTAAATAACTAAATAACTAAATAACTAAATAACTAAATAACTAAATAACTAAATAACTAAATAACTAAATAACTAAATAACTAAATAACTAAATAACTAAATAACTAAATAACTAAATAACTAAATAACTAAATAACTAAATAACTAAATAACTAAATAACTAAATAACTAAATAACTAAATAACTAAATAACTAAATAACTAAATAACTAAATAACTAAATAACTAAATAACTAAATAACTAAATAACTAAATAACTAAATAACTAAATAACTAAATAACTAAATAACTAAATAACTAAATAACTAAATAACTAAATAACTAAATAACTAAATAACTAAATAACTAAATAACTAAATAACTAAATAACTAAATAACTAAATAACTAAATAACTAAATAACTAAATAACTAAATAACTAAATAACTAAATAACTAAATAACTAAATAACTAAATAACTAAATAACTAAATAACTAAATAACTAAATAACTAAATAACTAAATAACTAAATAACTAAATAACTAAATAACTAAATAACTAAATAACTAAATAACTAAATAACTAAATAACTAAATAACTAAATAACTAAATAACTAAATAACTAAATAACTAAATAACTAAATAACTAAATAACTAAATAACTAAATAACTAAATAACTAAATAACTAAATAACTAAATAACTAAATAACTAAATAACTAAATAACTAAATAACTAAATAACTAAATAACTAAATAACTAAATAACTAAATAACTAAATAACTAAATAACTAAATAACTAAATAACTAAATAACTAAATAACTAAATAACTAAATAACTAAATAACTTGATAACTAAATAACTAAATAACTAAATAACTAAATAACTAAATAACTAAATAACTAAATAACTAAATAACTAAATAACTAAATAACTAAATAACTAAATAACTCAATAACTAAATAACTAAATAACTAAATAACTAAATAACTAAATAACTAAATAACTAAATAACTAAATAACTAAATAACTAAATAACTAAATAACTAAATAACTAAATAACTAAATAACTAAATAACTAAATAACTAAATAACTAAATAACTAAATAACTAAATAACTAAATAACTAAATAACTAAATAACTAAATAACTAAATAACTAAATAACTAAATAACTAAATAACTAAATAACTAAATAACTAAATAACTAAATAACTAAATAACTAAATAACTAAATAACTAAATAACTAAATAACTAAATAACTAAATAACTAAATAACTAAATAACTAAATAACTAAATAACTAAATAACTAAATAACTAAATAACTAAATAACTAAATAACTAAATAACTAAATAACTAAATAGCTAAATAACTAAATAACTAAATAACTAAATAACTAAATAACTAAATAACTAAATAACTAAATAACTAAATAACTAAATAACTAAATAACTAAATAACTAAATAACTAAATAACTAAATAACTAAATAACCAGATAACTAAATAACTAAATAACTAAATAACTAAATAACTAAATAACTAAATAACTAAATAACTAAATAACTAAATAACTAAATAACTAAATAACTAAATAACTAAATAACTAAATAACTAAATAACTAAATAACTAAATAACTAAATAACTAAATAACTAAATAACTAAATAACTAAATAACTAAATAACTAAATAACTAAATAACTAAATAACTAAATAACTAAATAACTAAATAACTAAATAACTAAATAACTAAATAACTAAATAACTAAATAACTAATTAACTAAATAACTAAATAACTAAATAACTAAATAACTAAATAACTAAATAACTAAATAACTAAATAACTAAATAACTAAATAACTAAATAACTAAATAACTAAATAACTAAATAACTAAATAACTAAATAACTAAATAACTAAATAACTAAATAACTAAATAACTAAATAACTAAATAACTAAATAACTAAATAACTAAATAACTAAATAACTAAATAACTAAATAACTAAATAACTAAATAACTAAATACCTAAATAACTAAATAACTAAATAACTAAATAACTAAATAACTAAATAACTAAATAACTAAATAACTAAATAACTAAATAACTAAATAACTAAATAACTAAATAACTAAATAACTAAATAACTAAATAACTAAATAACTAAATAACTAAATAACTAAATAACTAAATAACTAAATAACTAAATAACTAAATAACTAAATAACTAAATAACTAAATAACTAAATAACTAAATAACTAAATAACTAAATAACTAAATAACTAAATAACTAAATAACTAAATAACTAAATAACTAAATAACTAAATAACTAAATAACTAAATAACTAAATAACTAAATAACTAAATAACTAAATAACTAAATAACTAAATAACTAAATAACTAAATAACTAAATAACTAAATAACTAAATAACTAAATAACTAAATAACTAAATAACTAAATAACTAAATAACTAAATAACTAAATAACTAAATAACTAAATAACTAAATAACTAAATAACTAAATAACTAAATAACTAAATAACTAAATAACTAAATAACTAAATAACTAAATAACTAAATAACTAAATAACTAAATAACTAAATAACTAAATAACTAAATAACTAAATAACTAAATAACTAAATAACTAAATAACTAAATAACTAAATAACTAAATAACTAAATAACTAAATAACTAAATAACTAAATAACTAAATAACTAAATAACTAAATAACTAAATAACTAAATAACTAAATAACTAAATAACTAAATAACTAAATAACTAAATAACTACATAACAAAATAACTAAATAACTAAATAACTAAATAACTAAATAACTAAATAACTAAATAACTAAATAACTAAATAACTAAATAACTAAATAACTAAATAACTAAATAACTAAATAACTAAATAACTAAATAACTAAATAACTAAATAACTAAATAACTAAATAACTAAATAACTAAATAACTAAATAACTAAATAACTAAATAACTAAATAACTAAATAACTAAATAACTAAATAACTAAATAACTAAATAACTAAATAACTAAATAACTCAATAACTAAATAACTAAATAACTAAATAACTAAATAACTAAATAACTAAATAACTAAATAACTAAATAACTAAATAACTAAATAACTAAATAACTAAATAACTAAATAACTAAATAACTAAATAACTAAATAACTAAATAACTAAATAACTAAATAACTAAATAACTAATTAACTAAATAACTAAATAACTAAATAACTAAATAACTAAATAACTAAATAACTAAATAACTAAATAACTAAATAACTAAATAACTAAATAACTAAATAACTAAATAACTAAATAACTAAATAACTAAATAACTAAATAACTAAATAACTAAATAACTAAATAACTAAATAACTAAATAACTAAATAACTAAATAACTAAATAACTAAATAACTAAATAACTAAATAACTAAATAACTAAATAACTAAATAACTAAATAACTAAATAACTAAATAACTAAATAACTAAATAACTAAATAACTAAATAACTAAATAACTAAATAACTAAATAACTAAATAACTAAATAACTAAATAACTAAATAACTAAATAACTAAATAACTAAATAACTAAATAACTAAATAACTAAATAACTAAATAACTAAATAACTAAATAACTAAATAACTAAATAACTAAATAACTAAATAACTAAATAACTAAATAACTAAATAACTAAATAACTAAATAACTAAATAACTAAATAACTAAATAACTAAATAACTAAATAACTAAATAACTAAATAACTAAATAACTAAATAACTAAATAACTAAATAACTAAATAACTAAATAACTAAATAACTAAATAACTAAATAAATAAATAACTAAATAACTAAATAACTAAATAACTAAATAACTAAATAACTAAATAACTAAATAACTAAATAACTAAATAACTAAATAACTAAATAACTAAATAACTAAATAACTAAATAACTAAATAACTAAATAACTAAATAACTAAATAACTAAATAACTAAATAACTAAATAACTAAATAACTAAATAACTAAATAACTAAATAACTAAATAACTAAATAACTAAATAACTAAATAACTAAATAACTAAATAACTAAATAACTAAATATATATATAACTAAATATCTAAATAACTAAATATCTAAATAACTAAATAACAAAATAACGAAATAACTAAATAACTAAATAACTAAATAACTAAATAACTAAATAACTAAATAACTAAATAACTAAATAACTAAATAACTAAATAACTAAATAACTAAATAACTAAATAACTAAATAACTAAATAACTAAATAACTAAATAACTAAATAACTAAATAACTAAATAACTAAATAACTAAATAACTAAATAACTAAATAACTAAATAACTAAATAACTAAATAACTACATAACTAAATAACTAAATAACTAAATCACTAAATAACTAAATAACTAAATAACTAAATAACTAAATAACTAAATAACTAAATAACTAAATAACTAAATAACTAAATAACTAAATAACTAAATAACTAAATAACTAAATAACTAAATAACTAAATAACTAAATAACTAAATAACTAAATAACTAAATAACTAAATAAGTGAATATCTAAATAACTAAATAACTAAAAAACTAAATAACTAACTAACTAAATAACTAAATAACTAAATAACTAAATAACTAAATAACTAAATAACTAAATAACTAAATAACTAAATAACTAAATAACTAAATAACTAAATAACTAAATAACTAAATAACTAAATAACTAAATAACTAAATAACTAAATAACTAAATAACTAAATAACTAAATAACTAAATAACTAAATAACTAAATAACTAAATAACTAAATAACTAAATAACTAAATAACTAAATAACTAAATAACTAAATAACTAAATAACTAAATAACTAAATAACTAAATAACTAAATAACTAAATAACTAAATAACTAAATAACTAAATAACTAAATAACTAAATAACTAAATAACTAAATAACTAAATAACTAAATAACTAAATAACTAAATAACTAAATAACTAAATAACTAAATAACTAAATAACTAAATAACTAAATAACTAAATAACTAAATAACTAAATAACTAAATAACTAAATAACTAAATAACTAAATAACTAAATAACTAAATAACTAAATAACTAAATAACTAAATAACTAAATAACTAAATAACTAAATAACTAAATAACTAAATAACTAAATAACTAAATAACTAAATAACTAAATAACTAAATAACTAAATAACTAAATAACTAAATAACTAAATAACTAAATAACTAAATAACTAAATAACTAAAAAATAACTAAATAACTAAATAACTAAATAACTAAATAACTAAATAACTAAATAACTAAATAACTAAATAACTAAATAACTAAATAACTAAATAACTAAATAACTAAATAACTAAATAACTAAATAACTAAATAACTAAATAACTAAATAACTAAATAACTAAATAACTAAATAACTAAATAACTAAATAACTAAATAACTAAATAACTAAATAACTAAATAACTAAATAACTAAATAACTAAATAACTAAATAACTAAATAACTAAATAACTAAATAACTAAATAACTAAATAACTAAATAACTAAATAACTAAATAACTAAATAACTAAATAACTAAATAACTAAATAACTAAATAACTAAATAACTAAATAACTAAATAACTAAATAACTAAATAACTAAATAACTAAATAACTAAATAACTAAATAACTAAATAACTAAATAACTAAATAACTAAATAACTAAATAACTAAATAACTAAATAACTAAATAACTAAATAACTAAATAACTAAATAACTAAATAACTAAATAACTAAATAACTAAATAACTAAATAACTAAATAACTAAATAACTAAATAACTNANTNANTNANTNACTAAATAACTAAATAACTAAATAACTAAATAACTAAATAACTAAATAACTAAATAACTAAATAACTAAATAACTAAATAACTAAATAACTAAATAACTAAATAACTAAATAACTAAATAACTAAATAACTAAATAACTAAATAACTAAATAACTAAATAACTAAATAACTAAATAACTAAATAACTAAATAACTAAATAACTAAATAACTAAATAACTAAATAACTAAATAACTAAATAACTAAATAACTAAATAACTAAATAACTAAATAACTAAATAACTAAATAACTAAATAACTAAATAACTAAATAACTAAATAACTAAATAACTAAATAACTAAATAACTAAATAACTAAATAACTAAATAACTAAATAACTAAATAACTAAATAACTAAATAACTAAATAACTAAATAACTAAATAACTAAATAACTAAATAACTAAATAACTAAATAACTAAATAACTAAATAACTAAATAACTAAATAACTAAATAACTAAATAACTAAATAACTAAATAACTAAATAACTAAATAACTAAATAACTAAATAACTAAATAACTAAATAACTAAATAACTAAATAACTAAATAACTAAATAACTAAATAACTAAATAACTAAATAACTAAATAACTAAATAACTAAATAACTAAATAACTAAATAACTAAATAACTAAATAACTAAATAACTAAATAACTAAATAACTAAATAACTAAATAACTAAATAACTAAATAACTAAATAACTAAATAACTAAATAACTAAATAACTAAATAACTAAATAACTAAATAACTAAATAACTAAATAACTAAATAACTAAATAACTAAATAACTAAATAACTAAATAACTAAATAACTAAATAACTAAATAACTAAATAACTAAATAACTAAATAACTAAATAACTAAATAACTAAATAACTAAATAACTAAATAACTAAATAACTAAATAACTAAATAACTAAATAACTAAATAACTAAATAACTAAATAACTAAATAACTAAATAACTAAATAACTAAATAACTAAATAACTAAATAACTAAATAACTAAATAACTAAATAACTAAATAACTAAATAACTAAATAACTAAATAACTAAATAACTAAATAACTAAATAACTAAATAACTAAATAACTAAATAACTAAATAACTAAATAACTAAATAACTAAATAACTAAATAACTAAATAACTAAATAACTAAATAACTAAATAACTAAATAACTAAATAACTAAATAACTAAATAACTAAATAACTAAATAACTAAATAACTAAATAACTAAATAACTAAATAACTAAATAACTAAATAACTAAATAACTAAATAACTAAATAACTAAATAACTAAATAACTAAATAACTAAATAACTAAATAACTAAATAACTAAATAACTAAATAACTAAATAACTAAATAACTAAATAACTAAATAACTAAATAACTAAATAACTAAATAACTAAATAACTAAATAACTAAATAACTAAATAACTAAATAACTAAATAACTAAATAACTAAATAACTAAATATTTAAATAACTAAATAACTAAGTAACTAAATAACTAAATAGCTAAATAAATAACTAAATAACTAAATAACTAAATAACTAAATAACTAAATAACTAAATAACTAAATAACTAAATAACTAAATAACTAAATAACTAAATAACTAAATAACTAAATAACTAAATAACTAAATAACTAAATAACTAAATAACTAAATAACTAAATAACTAAATAACTAAATAACTAAATAACTAAATAACTAAATAACTAAATAACTAAATAACTAAATAACTAAATAACTAAATAACGAAATAACTAAATAACTAGATAACTAAATAACTAAATAACTAGATAACTAGATAACTAAATAACTAAATAACTAAATAACTAAATAACTAAATAACTAAATAACTAAATAACTAAATAACTAAATAACTAAATAACTAAATAACGAAATAACTAAATAGCTAAATAACTAAATAAATAAATAACTATATAACTAAATAACTAAATAACTAAATAGCTAAATAACTAAATAAATAAATAACTAAATAACTAAATAACTAAATAAATATATAACTAGATAACTAAATAACTAAATAACTAAATAACTAAATAACTAAATAACTAAATAACTAAATAACTAAATAACTAAATAACTAAATAACTAAATAACTAAATAACTAAATAACTAAATAACTAAATAACTAAATAACTAAATAACTAAATAACTAAATAACTAAATAACTAAATAACTAAATAACTAAATAACTAAATAACTAAATAACTAAATAACTAAATAACTAAATAACTAAATAACTAAATAACTAAATAACTAAATAACTAAATAACTAAATAACTAAATAACTAAATAACTAAATAACTAAATAACTAAATAACTAAATAACTAAATAACTAAATAACTAAATAACTAAATAACTAAATAACTAAATAACTAAATAACTAAATAACTAAATAACTAAATAACTAAATAACTAAATAACTAAATAACTAAATAACTAAATAACTAAATAACTAAATAACTAAATAACTAAATAACTAAATAACTAAATAACTAAATAACTAAATAACTAAATAACTAAATAACTAAATAACTAAATAACTAAATAACTAAATAACTAAATAACTAAATAACTAAATAACTAAATAACTAAATAACTAAATAACTAAATAACTAAATAACTAAATAACTAAATAACTAAATAACTAAATAACTAAATAACTAAATAACTTAATAACTAATTAACTAATTAACTAAATAACTAAATAACTAAATAACTAAATAACTAAATAACTAAATAACTAAATAACTAAATAACTAAATAACTAAATAACTAAATAACTAAATAACTAAATAACTAAATAACTAAATAACTAAATAACTAAATAACTAAATAACTAAATAACTAAATAACTAAATAACTAAATAACTAAATAACTAAATAACTAAATAACTAAATAACTAAATAACTAAATAACTAAATAACTAAATAACTAAATAACTAAATAACTAAATAACTAAATAACTTAATAACTAAATAACTAAATAACTAAATAACTAAATAACTAAATAACTAAATAACTAAATAACTAAATAACTAAATAACTAAATAACTAAATAACTAAATAACTAAATAACTAAATAACTAAATAACTAAATAACTAAATAACTAAATAACTAAATAACTAAATAAGTAAATAACTAAATAACTAAATAACTAAATAACTAAATAACTAAATAACTAAATAACTAAATAACTAAATAACTAAATAACTAAATAACTAAATAACTAAATAACTAAATAACTAAATAACTAAATAACTAAATAACTAAATAACTAAATAACTAAATAACTAAATAACTAAATAACTAAATAACTAAATAACTAAATAACTAAATAACTAAATAACTAAATAACTAAATAACTAAATAACTAAATAACTAAATAACTAAATAACTAAATAACTAAATAACTAAATAACTAAATAACTAAATAACTAAATAACTAAATAACTAGATAACTAATTAACTAAATAACTAAATAACTAAATAACTAAATAACTAAATAACTAAATAACTAAATAACTAAATAACTAAATAACTAAATAACTAAATAACTAAATAACTAAATAACTAAATAACTAAATAACTAAATAACTAAATAACTAAATAACTAAATAACTAAATAACTAAATAACTAAATAACTAAATAACTAAATAACTAAATAACTAAATAACTAAATAACTAAATAACTAAATAACTAAATAACTAAATAACTAAATAACTAAATAACTAAATAACTAAATAACTAAATAACTAAATAACTAAATAACTAAGTAACTACGTAACTAAATAACTAACCAACTAAATAACTAAATAACTAAATAACTAAATAGCTATATAACTAAATAACCGAATAACTAAGTAACTAAATAACTAAATAGCTAAATAACTAAATAGCGAAATAACTAAATAACTAAATAACTAAATAACTAAATAACTAAATAACTAAATAACTAAATAACTAAATAACTAAATAACTAAATAACTAAATAACTAAATAACTAAATAACTAAATAACTAAATAACTAAATAACTAAATAACTAAATAACTAAATAACTAAATAACTAAATAACTAAATAACTAAATAACTAAATAACTAAATAACTAAATAACTAAATAACTAAATAACTAAATAACTAAATAACTAAATAACTAAATAACTAAATAACTAAATAACTAAATAACTAAATAACTAAATAACTAAATAACTAAATAACTAAATAACTAAATAACTAAATAACTAAATAACTAAATAACTAAATAACTAAATAACTAAATAACTAAATAACTAAATAACTAAATAACTAAATAACTAAATAACTAAATAACTAAATAACTAAATAACTAAATAACTAAATAACTAAATAACTAAATAACTAAATAACTAAATAACTAAATAACTAAATAACTAAATAACTAAATAACTAAATAACTAAATAACTAAATAACTAAATAACTAAATAACTAAATAACTAAATAACTAAATAACTAAATAACTAAATAACTAAATAACTAAATAACTAAATAACTAAATAACTAAATAACTAAATAACTAAATAACTAAATAACTAAATAACTAAATAACTAAATAACTAAATAACTAAATAACTAAATAACTAAATAACTAAATAACTAAATAACTAAATAACTAAATAACTAAATAACTAAATAACTAAATAACTAAATAACTAAATAACTAAATAACTAAATAACTAAATAACTAAATAACTAAATAACTAAATAACTAAATAACTAAATAACTAAATAACTAAATAACTAAATAACTAAATAACTAAATAACTAAATAACTAAATAACTAAATAACTAAATAACTAAATAACTAAATAACTAAATAACTAAATAACTAAATAACTAAATAACTAAATAACTAAATAACTAAATAACTAAATAACTAAATAACTAAATAACTAAATAACTAAATAACTAAATAACTAAATAACTAAATAACTAAATAACTAAATAACTAAATAACTAAATAACTAAATAACTAAATAACTAAATAACTAAATAACTAAATAACTAAATAACTAAATAACTAAATAACTAAATAACTAAATAACTAAATAACTAAATAACTAAATAACTAAATAACTAAATAACTAAATAACTAAATAACTAAATAACTAAATAACTAAATAACTAAATAACTAAATAACTAAATAACTAAATAACTAAATAACTAAATAACTAAATAACTAAATAACTAAATAACTAAATAACTAAATAACTAAATAACTAAATAACTAAATAACTAAATAACTAAATAACTAAATAACTAAATAACTAAATAACTAAATAACTAAATAACTAAATAACTAAATAACTAAATAACTAAATAACTAAATAACTAAATAACTAAATAACTAAATAACTAAATAACTAAATAACTAAATAACTAAATAACTAAATAACTAAATAACTAAATAACTAAATAACTAAATAACTAAATAACTAAATAACTAAATAACTAAATAACTAAATAACTAAATAACTAAATAACTAAATAACTAAATAACTAAATAACTAAATAACTAAATAACTAAATAACTAAATAACTAAATAACTAAATAACTAAATAACTAAATAACTAAATAACTAAATAACTAAATAACTAAATAACTAAATAACTAAATAACTAAATAACTAAATAACTAAATAACTAAATAACTAAATAACTAAATAACTAAATAACTAAATAACTAAATAACTAAATAACTAAATAACTAAATAACTAAATAACTAAATAACTAAATAACTAAATAACTAAATAACTAAATAACTAAATAACTAAATAACTAAATAACTAAATAACTAAATAACTAAATAACTAAATAACTAAATAACTAAATAACTAAATAACTAATAACTAAATAACTAAATAACTAAATAACTAAATAACTAAATAACTAAATAACTAAATAACTAAATAACTAAATAACTAAATAACTAAATAACTAAATAACTAATAACTAAATAACTAAATAACTAAATAACTAAATAACTAAATAACTAAATAACTAAATAACTAAATAACTAAATAACTAAATAACTAAATAACTAAATAACTAAATAACTAAATAACTAAATAACTAAATAACTAAATAACTTAATAACTAAATAACTAAATAACTAAATAACTAAATAACTAAATAACTAAATAACTAAATAACTAAATAACTAAATAACTAAATAACTAAATAACTAAATAACTAAATAACTAAATAACTAAATAACTAAATAACTAAATAACTAAATAACTAAATAACTAAATAACTAAATAACTAAATAACTAAATAACTAAATAACTAAATAACTAAATAACTAAATAACTAAATAACTAATAAAAATAACTAAATAACTAAATAACTAAATAACTAAATAACTAAATAACTAAATAACTAAATAACTAAATAACTAAATAACTAAATAACTAAATAACTAAATAACTAAATAACTAAATAACTAAATAACTAAATAACTAAATAACTAAATAACTAAATAACTAAATAACTAAATAACTAAATAACTAAATAACTAAATAACTAAATAACTAAATAACTAAATAACTAAATAACTAAATAACTAAATAACTAAATAACTAAATAACTAAATAACTAAATAACTAAATAACTAAATAACTAAATAACTAAATAACTAAATAACTAAATAACTAAATAACTAAATAACTAAATAACTAAATAACTAAATAACTAAATAACTAAATAACTAAATAACTAAATAACTAAATAACTAAATAACTAAATAACTAAATAACTAAATAACTAAATAACTAAATAACTAAAAATAACTAAATAACTAAATAACTAAATAACTAAATAACTAAATAACTAAATAACTAAATAACTAAATAACTAAATAACTAAATAACTAAATAACTAAATAACTAAATAACTAAATAACTAAATAACTAAATAACTAAATAACTAAATAACTAAATAACTAAATAACTAAATAACTAAATAACTAAATAACTAAATAACTAAATAACTAAATAACTAAATAACTAAATAACTAAATAACTAAATAACATAAAAACTAAATAAATAAAAATAACTAAATAACTAAATAACTAAATAACTAAATAACTAAATAACTAAATAACTAAATAACTAAATAACTAAATAACTAAATAACTAATAACTAAATAACTAAATAACTAAATAACTAAATAACTAAATAACTAAATAACTAAATAACTAAATAACTAAATAACTAAATAACTAAATAACTAAATAACTAAATAACTAAATAACTAAATAACTAAATAACTAAATAACTAAATAACTAAATAACTAAATAACTAAATAACTAAATAACTAAATAACTAAATAACTAAATAACTAAATAACTAAATAACTAAATAACTAAATAACTAAATAACTAAATAACTAAATAACTAAATAACTAAATAACTAAATAACTAAATAACTAAATAACTAAATAACTAAATAACTAAATAACTAAATAACTAAATAACTAAATAACTAAATAACTAAATAACTAAATAACTAAATAACTAAATAACTAAAT
The DNA here is from genome assembly GCA_028830335.1 of Eucera pruinosa. Lineage (NCBI taxonomy): Eukaryota > Metazoa > Arthropoda > Insecta > Hymenoptera > Apidae > Eucera > Eucera pruinosa. The sequence continues at coordinate 36,710 of JAMYCR010000199.1, forward strand.
AACTAACCAACTAAATAACTAAATAACTAAATAACTAAATAACTAAATAACTAAATAACTAAATAACTAAATAACTAAATAACTAAATAACTAAATAACTAAATAACTAAATAACTAAATAACTAAATAACTAAATAACTAAATAACTAAATAACTAAATAACTAAATAACTAAATAACTAAATAACTAAATAACTAAATAACTAAATAACTAAATAACTAAATAACTAAATAACTAAATAACTAAATAACTAAATAACTAAATAACTAAATAACTAAATAACTAAATAACTAAATAACTAAATAACTAAATAACTAAATAACTAAATAACTAAATAACTAAATAACTAAATAACTAAATAACTAAATAACTAAATAACTAAATAACTAAATAACTAAATAACTAAATAACTAAATAACTAAATAACTAAATAACTAAATAACTAAATAACTAAATAACTAAATAACTAAATAACTAAATAACTAAATAACTAAATAACTAAATAACTAAATAACTAAATAACTAAATAACTAAATAACTAAATAACTAAATAACTAAATAACTAAATAACTAAATAACTAAATAACTAAATAACTAAATAACTAAATAACTAAATAACTAAATAACTAAATAACTAAATAACTAAATAACTAAATAACTAAATAACTAAATAACTAAATAACTAAATAACTAAATAACTAAATAACTAAATAACTAAATAACTAAATAACTAAATAACTAAATAACTAAATAACTAAATAACTAAATAACTAAATAACTAAATAACTAAATAACTAAATAACTAAATAACTAAATAACTAAATAACTAAATAACTAAATAACTAAATAACTAAATAACTAAATAACTAAATAACTAATAACTAAATAACTAAATAACTAAATAACTAAATAACTAAATAACTAAATAACTAAATAACTAAATAACTAAATAACTAAATAACTAAATAACTAAATAACTAAATAACTAAATAACTAAATAACTAAATAACTAAATAACTAAATAACTAAATAACTAAATAACTAAATAACTAAATAACTAAATAACTAAATAACTAAATAACTAAACTAGTAAATAACTAAATAACTAAATACCTTATTAACTAAATAACTAAATAAGACAAAAACTAATAACTAAATAACTAAATAACTAAATAACTAAATAACTAAATAACTAAATAACTAAATAACTAAATAACTAAATAACTAAATAACTAAATAACTAAATAACTAAATAACTAAATAACTAAATAACTAAATAACTAAATAACTAAATAACTAATAACTAAATAACTAAATAACTAAATAACTAAATAACTAAATAACTAATAACTAAATAACTAAATAACTAAATAACTAAATAACTAAATAACTAAATAACTAAATAACTAAATAACTAAATAACTAAATAACTAAATAACTAAATAACTAAATAACTAAATAACTAAATAACTAAATACTAAATAACTAAATAACTAAATAACTAAATAACTAAATAACTAAATAACTAAATAACTAAATAACTAAATAACTAAATAACTAAATAACTAAATAACTAAATAACTAAATAACTAAATAACTAAATAACTAAATAACTAAATAACTAAATAACTAAATAACTAAATAACTAAATAACTAAATAACTAAATAACTAAATACCTAAATAACTAAATAACTAAATAACTAAATAACTAAATAACTAAATAACTAAATAACTAAATAACTAAATAACTAAATAACTAAATAACTAAATAACTAAATAACTAAATAACTAAATAACTAAATAACTAAATAACTAAATAACTAAATAACTAAATAACTAAATAACTAAATAACTAAATAACTAAATAACTAAATAAAAATAACTAAATAACTAAATAACTAAATAACTAAATAACTAAATAACTAAATAACTAAATAACTAAATAACTAAATAACTAAATAACTAAATAACTAAATAACTAAATAACTAAATAACTAAATAACTAAATAACTAAATAACTAAATAACTAAATAACTAAATAACTAAATAACTAAATAACTAAATAACTAAATAACTAAATAACTAAATAACTAAATAACTAAATAACTAAATAACTAAATAACTAAATAACTAAATAACTAAATAACTAAATAACTAAATAACTAAATAACTAAATAACTAAATAACTAAATAACTAAATAACTAAATAACTAAATAACTAAATAACTAAATAACTAAATAACTAAATAACTAAATAACTAAATAACTAAATAACTAAATAACTAAATAACTAAATAACTAAATAACTAAATAACTAAATAACTAAATAACTAAATAACTAAATAACTAAATAACTAAATAACTAAATAACTAAATAACTAAATAACTAAATAACTAATAAACTAAATAACTAAATAACTAAATAACTAAATAACTAAATAACTAAATAACTAAATAACTAAATACTAAATAACTAAATAACTAAATAACTAAATAACTAAATAACTAAATAACTAAATAACTAAATAACTAAATAACTAAATAAAAAATAACTAATAACTAAATAACTAAATAACTAAATAACTAAATAACTAAATAACTAAATAACTAAATAACTAAATAACTAAATAACTAAATAACTAAATAACTAAATAACTAAATAACTAAATAACTAAATAACTAAATAACTAAATAACTAAATAACTAAATAACTAAATAACTAAATAACTAAATAACTAAATAACTAAATAACTAAATAACTAAATAACTAAATAACTAAATAACTAAATAACTAAATAACTAAATAACTAAATAACTAAATAACTAAATAACTAAATAACTAAATAACTAAATAACTAAATAACTAAATAACTAAATAACTAAATAACTAAATAACTAAATAACTAAATAACTAAATAACTAAATAACTAAATAACTAAATAACTAAATAACTAAATAACTAAATACTAAATAACTAAATAACTAAATAACTAAATAACTAATAACTAAATAACTAAATAACTAAATAACTAAATAACTAAATAACTAAATAACTAAATAACTAAATAACTAAATAACTAAATAACTAAATAACTAAATAACTAAATAACTAAATAACTAAATATAACTAAATAACTAAATAACTAAATAACTAAATAACTAAATAACTAAATAACTAAATAACTAAATAACTAAATAACTAAATAACTAAATAACTAAATAACTAAATAACTAAATAACTAAATAACTAAATAACTAAATAACTAAATAACTAAATAACTAAATAACTAAATAACTAAATAACTAAATAACTAAATAACTAAATAACTAAATAACTAAATAACTAAATAACTAAATAACTAAATAACTAAATAACTAAATAACTAAATAACTAAATAACTAAATAACTAAATAACTAAATAACTAAATAACTAAATAACTAAATAACTAAATAACTAAATAACTAAATAACTAAATAACTAAAAACTAAATAACTAAATAACTAAATAACTAAATAACTAAATAACTAAATAACTAAATAACTAAATAACTAAATAACTAAATAACTAAATAACTATAGAATTAAATAACTAAATAACTAAATAACTAAACTAAATAACTAAATAACTAAATAACTAAATAACTAAATAACTAAATAACTAAATAACTAAATAACTAAATAACTAAATAACTAATAAACTAAATAACTAAATAACTAAATAACTAAATAACTAAATAACTAAATAACTAAATAACTAAATAACTAAATAACTAAATAACTAAATAACTAAATAACTAAATAACTAAATAACTAAATAACTAAATAACTAAATAACTAAATAACTAAATAACTAAATAACTAAATAACTAAATAACTAAATAACTAAATAACTAAATAACTAAATAACTAAATAACTAAATAACTAAATAACTAAAAACTAAATAACTAAATAACTAAATAACTAAATAACTAAATAACTAAATAACTAAATAACTAAATAACTAAATAACTAAATAACTAAATAACTAAATAACTAAATAACTAAATAACTAAATAACTAAATAACTAAATAACTAAATAACTAAATAACTAAATAACTAAATAACTAAATAACTAAATAACTAAATACTAAATAACTAAATAACTAAATAACTAAATAACTAAATAACTAAATAACTAAATAACTAAATAACTAAATAACTAAATAACTAAATAACTAAATAACTAAATAACTAAATAACTAAATAACTAAATAACTAAATAACTAAATAACTAAATAACTAAATAACTAAATAACTAAATAACTAAATAACTAAATAACTAAATAACTAAATAACTAAAAAAAATAACTAAATAACTAAATAACTAAATAACTAAATAACTAAATAACTAAATAACTAAATAACTAAATAACTAAATAACTAAATAACTAAATAACTAAATAACTAAATAACTAAATAACTAAATAACTAAATAACTAAATAACTAAATAACTAAATAACTAATAACTAAATAACTAAATAACTAAATAACTAAATAACTAAATAACTAAATAACTAAATAACTAAATAACTAAATAACTAAATAACTAAATAGCTAAATAACTAAATAACTGAATAACTGAATAACTATATAACTAAATAACAAAATAACTAAGTAACTGAATAACTAAATAACTAAATAACTAAATAACTAAATAACTAAATAACTAAATAACTAAATAACACTAAATAACTAAATAACTAAATAACTAAATAACTAAATAACTAAATAACTAAATAACTAAATAACTAAATAACTAAATAACTAAATAACTAAATAACTAAATAACTAAATAACTAAATAACTAAATAACTAAATAACTAAATAACTAAATAACTAAATAACTAAATAACTAAATAACTAAATAACTAAATAACTAAATAACTAATAACTAAATAACTAAATAACTAAATAACTAAATAACTAAATAACTAATAACTAAATAACTAAATAACTAAATAACTAAATAACTAAATAACTAAATAACTAAATAACTAAATAACTAAATAACTAAATAACTAAATAACTAAATAACTAAAAACTAAATACTAAATAACTAAATAACTAAATAACTAAATAACTAAATAACTAAATAACTAATAACTAATAACTAAATAACTAAATAACTAAATAACTAAATAACTAAATAACTAAATAACTAAATAACTAAATAACTAAATAACTAAATAACTAATAACTAAATAACTAAATAACTAAATAACTAAATAACTAAATAACTAAATAACTAAATAACTAAATAACTAAATAACTAAAAAACAAAAAAACTAAATAACTAAATAACTAATAACTAAATAACTAAATAACTAAATAACTAAATAACTAAATAACTAAATAACTAAATAACTAAAAACTAAATAACTAAATAACTAAATAAATAAATAACTAAATAACTAAATAACTAAATAACTAAATAACTAAATAACTAAATAACTAAATAACTAAATAACTAAATAACTAAATAACTAAATAACTAAATAACTAAATAACTAAATAACTAAATAACTAATAACTAAATAACTAAATAACTAAATAACTAAATAACTAAATAAATAAATA